>SSNR01000119.1:1463658-1482994 GCA_006937965.1 Callopanchax toddi | reverse complement strand
ATTTAATTCCACATCTACAAATTCTTCATAGAAAACAATATAATGCTCTTATTACTTTTAAACATCTGTGAGACAGGAAGCCAGCCACCGTAGAAGTCTTTTGCTGATTGAAGTGCATGAACCTTAGTGTCAGCATGCCTCTAACGTCCTGCAACAGAAGGGAAGCTGCTATCATCATTTTTAATACAATGCAGTATTATACAATCCACAGTTAGGTCCTTACACCACAAGTATTTCCTCTGGCACAACGTTTGTTACATTACTTTATTCAAACTTGATACAAACGATTAATCAACCTCAGAAATAGAAAGTGATTTCCTCAGGAGCCTCACATGGATATTGTTACACTGATTTTCTCTTCCCTGCTGCTTTGACCAAACAGATGATCAGACTGACCTCACCACCACTGGTCCGTGTGCCAGCCAGGTGTGCAATATTACATGCCATTTCATTCATTTTTTTTCTTATTTTTTAGGATATATTGAAGACTATAATAGCAGGTTAGCTAATAATTTTTCAAATCTACCAAATATAGTCAATGTAAGTCATGCATATTTTAAATAATTCATTTAAAATTTGTATTATAGACGTTTTGACCAATACATTTGGAAAATGTCCTGAAAGACATTTATTAGGCTACACTTTAGTGTGAGCTCCTGAAAGGTTTTTGCTATTTTGTCAGTAACTAATGTGTAAACATCCCCCATCAATAAATCATATCTGAATTAGCTGATTATACTATTTTTATCATATATTTATCATTACCATATATTCACTTCCCTTTTCGAAAGAGGGAGGGGAATGTTGCTGTAATGACGTCTGACGTCATACGCACGTAGGCTATTTTCTACTTTGGAAATTAATATTATTTTAAACGAGGCAAATATGCAAGCACAGGGCGACAAGGATGAATCTAAAAACGTTAACAAAACACATAATTAGTTAACAGAAGCACACTGATATCCGTGTGATGGTTGATTTCGTTGAAAAGTAAATAATGATGCTATGCTGTGCTAGGCTAGGCTAAAAGTCTGATAATATCGAAGTTGTACACGTTTCCTATATGAAAACAAAGCTGTCAGCGGCCGTCAGCTGACTGAAAACATAAATAGAGGTGTTTTAGGCTCTATGGCTAGGCCTGTTGCATTCCCAAAAGAAAAAAAACTGAAGGTGTTCAGTTTACCTTGATAAATGGAGGACGTCGCTCTTCTGTCGCTGTCATGACGAATTGTTCCATTTTAGTGACTTGAAAATAAAAATAAACAATTTTGATGCAACACTTTCACAGCCCCACTACGAGTGGGTCACAGAACAATCAGAAACATGACGAGACTCCTGAAGTAAACAAAAGCGTCTCGGACCCGGCTCTCTTTCCGCTGCCGAGCATTGTGGGAAACGTAGTTTGTTATGTTTGGCGTAACAGAGCAAAAAAGTAATAAACACGGCTTAATAGTGACAAATAAATCAAAACGGTTGCCTCGAGCAGTTAAATAAAGCATGCCCATGTGTATATATATATCAAAGGTGGTGCTAAATGTATTGTAAATTAATCGATCCTAATAGATGACGGTATAAACTCGTTTTAGTCCCGTTCAGAAGTCCAGTTTATATAAATGTAAGCATTAACTGCCGCAAAAGTGGGCTACAAACGTCCATGATTAAACGTGGCTCTAAAAATGTCTCACAAAAAACACAAAAAGTTATCCAAACGATGGGCAAATGTGCGTGTTCAGCACAGCGTCAGCGAACATCCCATCTCGTCACAAAAACGCTGCATGGGGATTTGCATTAGAATCAACGGAGACACCGTTTCGTACAAATGGGACGAAAAAGGGCACTTATAGCGTTGGTACTGTACGCAGAAGGCGAGTGACCAAGCGTTTGTTTCCGACGAGTTCGGAGTGAGACTGTGTTGGCCCAGACCAACAACATGCAATCTGGGTTAATTGGTGGTTTTAAATTAGGCGTGGAGGAGCAGGTGTGGATGTGAAGGAGTGTTTATGTTGGCCCACCAATGGTTTACTGATCTTCCCACATCGTACTTGAGGTTTTGACTGATCTTTGATAAATACCTGTAATAAAAATCTACTTTAAATAGCTGTTTGCTGAGGTGCATCCCATTAAGTTAGAAGTTAGTACGTTTTTTAGTTTGATTTGTTTAAAATAGACTACTTGTACCTGGATGTTAGCACTAAGGTATTATGTTCTTCCTAGCAGGAAAAGATCCAGTCTGGTCATATTTGTAAAGAACACAAAGCCAGATTTGTCATTGCCATTCCTCTATGGAGTGATTTCCTTTCTTAAAATAAAAATGTTTGATTTTTCACCTATTTAATCTCTGCTTTTTAGAAATAAAATAACCGATTAGTCAGTTAAAAGAAAACCAAATTCCAATAGAATCTGTAAAGATTGTCACCCATTCTTTGCCCTAAAAAGGTTAGTCATGTTTATTCAATTTTTAAAAAATCCTGTAAACTAAGCAAGTGGGCTATTTTCACCTAATTTCTATGAATTAGAAAAGAAGATTGGTTCTACTTTCATATATGTGTGAATGGAATCATTCATTTTGACAGTTTCAGTTCCAATTTAGTGATTTCTTTCAGGCCTACCAAAGGTACAAAAGAAAGGAGTTGTCTTCTTGGAAAAATAAAAATGTAACTTTAGAATAAAACTATAAAAGACATATTTTATAACAAACAACTAAAAAAAAGATAAAACACAGATACAAAGGGTTCAGACCTTTCCTAGCTCACCTGGGGCAAAAGACAAAACAACAACAAATTAGATTTCTTAACTTTAGCCAAGTATTGTCTTTACTCCCTGAAAACCTGTAATTGCCATATGATTTCAGATCTGGACCACCAACATTGCAACAATCCAATCATGTTGCAGTGATGTCATATCTCTGCTACACCAGCAAAAGTGTGGAAAAGTGCATTAGTAAAGTACTCATTCACTGAGACCAGTTCCTTCACATTCAGCTGCTTTTGGAGCTGATTCCATCCATAAGGAGCAGAAGATCTGAAGGATTTGTTCCAGCTAGCTTGTGTTGTCAGGAGTGTGGAAGTGCCTGAGGTCTTCAGAACCACCAGTCCAGGTCCCTGTCCACTAGGGAACAGACACAGTCAGTTGTGATAGCCAGCTCTTGAGTACGTGACTTCCAGGCCAGCTAGAAGGTTCCTAAATTCATGTTGACATGAACGCGTCCTGTGATTGGATACTCTTGTTTTAGCCTTGACGGTGGCATTGGGTGAAATATCTAAACTTAGCCCAGAGATTTGTTAGCTACCGACAGCTATCGGTGTATTTTTTAACCCACAATGGGTGAAGAAGGTGATAGCAGTCATGTCCCATCTGGGAAAACTGTTTGTCTGTTGATTTCTGACAAGGAACTATGAACTTTACCTGTGGATAACAGCGTTAGCAACTGATGGATTTGTGTTTAGAGCTACTATGCGGTGAGTGCAATATGATCACAGGCTGCGGTTAATACTGCAACATAACACACCTGGACCGGTTTGGACCGGATCGGTTCAGACCTGCCCATAAATGTGCGTTGACCAGTCTATAATAAGGATAATGTAATGTGTTATTCTGTATGGATTCTCAAGCTGTGGTGAGCTTGACCATATTATGAGGTGTATTGGACTAAGTAGGAAATCACTGAAGGCCTAGAGGTGAAATGCTTGGCCCAAGGTTGTCAGTTTGATCCCCATTACAGCTGGGTCACTTTGTTGTTGTGCACTTGGGCAAGACACCTGTTGGTGGTTGTAGGAGGGTCCAATGGCACCTGTGTCTGGTTGTGTTGCCTCAGTGGCTACAATGTAGCTCACTGTCATCTGTGAATGACTGTAATGTGAAGAACTTTGTAGTTCTTGACTTAAAGCAGCTGTCTGGAGCATTTTTCTCTGTATCAAAGTTTTCTAAATGTTTTAAATGATATTTCAGGTCTAAACTATGATCTATGGGTTGAGTTCCACAACATCTGTCATTCTGATGAAGACCCTCCTTCCTCCTAGAGACCCCTTTGCATTATTTCTTGCCGCCGACATTTTTCAGCCAATGAAATTCAAATGTCTGCATTCTCTCAACATGCACGCGCATCGACCAAACCTGTACCAGTAGGGGGCGCTGTCGTACAGGACGCTCCGTGTGTTTCTCTGTTTTCCGTCTCAGTCTCACAGCTCATTTCTACTAAAAACCTACCCATTCTCCAGCTAAAGATGGATTTATTTTTATTTTTAAACCTTTCACCTCACAGAATGGCAAGGCTTGACAGGGTTATGCGTTTATTTTGGTCAGAAAGTTCATCCAGGGCCGAGTCAAGTTCAGCTTCAGAGTCCAGCAGCAGCTCTCTGCTAACAGAGCTAATATCAGAAGCAGCAGGGACAGAGAGGGCTCATCAGACCCTCGTAGTATTGTTGGAATAAGATTGTGAACTGTGAGTGATTAAACCCTACACATTGAGCTGTACAGTTCATGCCCGCAACATATATGCGCCGTGTGCACGTGCGCACACGCGACCAGACGCGCGTGTCGAGATGTTTTGAGGAGGAGCCTTTGGACGTTAGATTCAAAAACTGCTCTCTTGATGAAATCCTCCACAATGTGGCTTTAAAAAAGCTCTAAAAAATGTGGCATTTATTTTTTATCTTTATTGTCTGACCAAATACCGTGGCAGCTGGTGAAATATTTTTTTGGTGGGGCACATTTTTGCAAGTCAGTTTTCAGATGCACAAAAAACTACATATCACCACTAGGGCTGGTAAAAATCCAAACCACCGATTCAGTAAAAATGTGGCACAGCTGGGTCTAATTATACACATCAAACAGTAAAGAAATCATGAGGAGACCTTAGAATAATATAAATATTATCAGATAGAAATAACAATAAAAACAACCACATTGTTGTCAAAACAGAAGAGTTTCAGGGAAAAAACAACCTGACCTACACAAGGTCAGAAACATGACTTAATATTCACAATCAGCTTTCTACTGACACCACAAACACATCAATCCATCTCTAACTAACAGTCAGATAACTAATGTTACAATTCGGCCAACAACCACTAACCAAGCAAGTCATGACAATCAGCTCCACTAATGAAGTGAATTAACAACAAAATAAAGTCACATCCACTGATATGTCCATCAAAATAAGTTAAATTAAGATTTCAGACCACTCACAAAACTCCCATAGGACGCTTTGGCATTAACAGGAAAAGTAATGAAAAAACTCCAAAATGGGATAAAAAATATATAAACCAAAGTATTCAATCAACACTATAAGTGTTCCTCTAACATTCAGCCACAACAATAAGAAAGACATGTTGCTGTTTAATGAATAAAATCACTCATCAGGACAGAGCTAGTTAGCCCTAGCCATTAGCTCATAGGCATTTTGGATGGAGGAACTCAGCGACACATTGTTAATAAAACAAAAGAAACAATCAAACCAAATGACTCACCGTCGAGTTGATTAAATCAGGACACGATATGGAATCAATCAGCTGGGTCGTCACAAGCTGTCAAGAAGGATTCTTTGAATAAATATCCATTTAGTTTCCTCCATGATAAAAACTTCATGAGCTACTTAGAGCTTCCTGGTCAACATCCTGATGTGAGCAGAGACTTCTTCAGTCGCTAAAATTTGCACCCCAAGGCTCTCTTATACTTTGTATTGAAGAGGGTTCCAGTGCTCATGCCATAGATATTATATATATCACTAGATACCTTACGTGTGCTGTTTGTCAATGGACCCTGACGTAGCTATGTCAGCGGCCATCTTGGGGCAGCCAGCTGCCCCCTTTCATAACACTGGTGTCAATGGAGCATGTACTATTAAATACCTCTAACTTGCTCAATTTTTAACCCATTTTCAAACGGTTTGCATTTTTATAAACGTCAGAGACGTGGCTGTGAATATATATCAAAATATAACGATAATGGTTGGGAAATTTATAAATTGTAAAAGTATCAAATCTCAAGTCTATACATAATAAGGTTTGTAAGAAAGTAACCCGTTTGTAAATCCGTTCACTCTTCATCGAGTTATGAGTGTCTTTAGCTAAATTGATGCTCACCTTCATCTGCTGCCATAGAGAGCAGAACGTCAGCTCGCTGCCCCAAGATGGCCGCCGTGTAGCTACACTGTTGAACCCCGGATGATTCATCTAGCCTTTATATATGATATCTATGGCTCATGCAGACCCCAAAGAAACAGGAAGTACCGGTACATCACACGACCTTTCAGTCGTGGTCAAAAAATCTGAGAACATTTTTAAACTACCTAAATGCAGATTATACACAACACTTATAGTATGTATAATGAATAGATCGTTTAGTTTAATTTTCATGGTTCTTTTAAAACTATTTGGTGATTCTAATCTTCTTCTTCCTCCTCTTCCTGTGAGACTGGTAGGGTGGCGCCCCAGCGCCCCCTATTGACAGGCTGCCACTGACCAAATCTTGCATATTAATATACTGTATGTAAGCAACGTATTTCTGATTATGTGATTTCATGAGATTTATATTTGTAGAGGTGTGTGTGTTGAAACTGCCCAATAGGTGTAATTTTGTTAATCATTTGTAGCACAAAAAGCATCTCATTTCAAATGGCTTTTGAAATAAAATAATCTAAAACAAGCCCCTGGTCCTTCAGATGAAAAGAGTCAGCATTCATAGATTTCTCTTCAACAGCAGCAGTGTTTTGTCCCTGGTCATTATAGATGCTCCATCAGTGCTCACTAATTAGGAGGGCACCTTTTTTACAGACAACAAGAAAAAGGACACCAGGGGGGAGGCTTGGAAATTAATCACTGAGTTTTATTAATGAGGGGGTATCGGCCTTGTGTGCCCAGAGAACAATATGAAAAGGAGCGATCAGAGACCAGCTCCATCCATCACTCCGGAAACTGTGTGGAGCCACCAGCGGGGTAAAGCTTTTAGAGGCAATCCTTATTGTAGACACAAGCGCTGAGAAGAAAATAATCACTTCAAATAGCGTATAATTTTCTAATGCAGCTTCTGACCTCCAGCACTGCTGTTTACTTATTTAGCTGCTGTATACATTGCTTTTGAGGGGGCTTGGATGAATTGGTTTTTAAGAGCTTCTGAATGTCATCCTGTAACCTTCGCGGGATGGTTTTACCTCTGCTGAGACAACAGAAAACTCAAAATAGACAATTACTTGGCACTAAATATACACAAGCAGAAGTTCTATAGTTTGTTTAAAAGCAAACTGCAAGAGCCAAAAACATGTGCACGCACTTAATCAGGGATTGCTTTTATTCACTGCCATGTTTAGTCAAATTATCTATATAGATTTACAGATAGAAGTAAATAGAGAATATCTTCCTCTTCCATTACTTGATTAGTTCTGACTAGACAGATGAGCTAACAGCAGTTTACAACAGGACTTTAAATAAAGCACCAGTCACCCTTTGAGTCGCTTTTCTCCGCTTATGCAGGTTTGGGGCGTGAGGATAGCATCCCAGACTGCCCTCTCTCTGGCCAAGTCCACCAGTCCTTCTGCTGGGACCCCCAGGCCAGCTTGGAGGTGTACTTCCTCCAGGTTGTCCTGGGTTGACCTGGCGGACGCTGCCGGCAGGACATGCCTGAAACATCTCCCCAGGGAGGCTTCCAGGAGGCCTCCTGACCAGATGCCTGAACCACCATAACTGACTCCTCTTAATGTGGAGGAACAGCAGCTCTACTCCAAGTCCCTTCAGAATGTTCAAGCTCCTCACCCTATTTCATAGGCTGAGCCCAGTCACCCTGCAGAGGAACTCATTTCAGCCGTTCGTATCCGCAATCTTCTTCTTTCAGTCACTACTCAAAGCTCATGATGACCACAGTGAGGATTGGTATGTAGATCGAATGGTAAATTGAGAGCCTTGCCTTCTGGCTCAGCTCCTTCTTCACCACAGCAGACCAGTTCAGCATCCAGATAACTGCAGATGCGATCCACTTGTCAATCTCCAGCTCCCTTGTTCCCTTACTTGTGAGCAAAACCCTGAAATACTTAAACTCCTCCACTTAAGGTTGGACCTTCTGAACTCTTTATCTCATGTTTAACTAGGACCAATTTGCCATGGGATACCTTACCATGTGCCCCAGACAACATAGTTCCTAGGATCACGAGGACACTCAAACTCCTCCACTATGGTAGGTTGACGATTCAAGAAGGAGGCTTTTTGTTTTATTGCATATACGTTTTTATACATAAAGCCAGTCTCTTGACAGCAAGACCATCCAGCCAAGGCCCTTGCTATTGCATTTCATCCAGCTTTGATTGCACCTGACTTTAACTTTTCTCCATTTTCTCATGTGATTTCCACATGTGAAGTTCATATGTTTTTCTGTAAGGTGTCTGACCTCTCCTTTGAGCTAAAATTATCATTGGAGACCCTAACAGGGGTTGATACCCCTGAAAACACAGCCCTGAGGATCATGAATTACTTCCACCATACTGGAGACCCCAGGGCAGTGACAGAAATTGATAGAGTGATTCTATATCCTCTCTGTTCAGGGAATGTTTGGATCACCTGGTGGAGATGGAGCATGTCACTGGAAAGAGGGAGGGCTGGGTTTTACTGGTCAGTCCACATTCTAATTCTCACCTATGGGTGATGACCAAAAGAGCGAGATCACAAATACAAGTGGCTGATATGAGTTTCCTCCACTGGGTGGCCAGGCACAGTCTCAAAGATAGGGTGAGGAGCTTGGACATCCAGAAGGGAACTGCTAAATCAAGAGAGGCCGGTTTAGGTTCTTCGGGCATCTGCTCATGAGGTGTTTAGAACATGTCCTGTTGGCTGGTGGCCTCCGGTTGACTTAGGACATGCTGGAGGAAGTTTATCTCCAGGTTAACCTGGGAATGTCTTAGTGTCTCACCGGAGGAGGTGGTGGAGGGAGAGGTCAGTCAGGGATTGTGATGCTACCCCTGCCACCCAGACCTGGATAAGCGGAGTAAAGCAAAGGAAGGCAAGGTGGAAAACACAAAAGCATTTTTCTGCTCTGGGTGACTCCAGAAAGTAACATCTAGACATCAAAAGCTCAATCAGCACCTGGGACACAAGCACGTCTCATATCTTCCATTGCCCAGTCTCAGCAATCTGTTCAGCCTTCTGATCCTCCTCAGTTTGGATGCTTTCTTGGTCAAACCAACCATGTAGCCTGTGCCAGTAAAGGACTCAAGCACAATGCACTTACACAAGCATTCATGTGTTTACCATCAGGCTGAGTATGCTATGTGTAGCGTTTTGAAATAACTATTAGTTATTTTAACTACACCCTCTTCAATAACATTAGCTTATTTTTGGTTTATAATGAAAAGTGATAAACTGTCATTTAACCCTGATAATAGCTAATATTTATTGAAGGTATCTAGGTTCTTTGAAAGAGTACAGTGAATTGAAATACCTTATTAATAATGTGAAGCTGAAGCAGATAAAGATTGAACAATCGTTTAATTTGAAAAACCTAAGAACACAGACAGATAAGACAGTTTGAAAGTTTGATGTAAACACAATTAATATTCTTAAACATGTTGAGGATGTTAAAGATAGTTTAATTGTGAGTTTTAACGGACCGTAGCATATGTTTTAATGACTAGGGAAGTTAGTCAATTTAGTTAACCTAGTTATGACTTTAAGAGTCAATTTAGGCTAATTTGAGTTGTTATGGAATTTAGTTTTGGCTTAATCTAGTTTGGAAGAATTAAGCTTTATCAAAGCAAACCTCTCGATCAGAAAGTGGTGTTCGCTCACTGAAAGGTGGACGCTCCTAGATCTGGCAGGCGTTGGTTTCTCCACGAGCTGAGGCTGGAGTCCCCAGACTCGGAGTGGTGGTCCTGGAAGGCGTGGCCGCCGAGGACCTCGCCGGACAGTCCGTGGATACGTCCCGGTCAGCAAGGGAGGCATTTCAGCAGGCATGCTGAAGTCATTTCTGATCTGCTCCCATGGTGAGGGAGAGACGAGAGGCCTTGTTCAAAGCTGACGAAGGTTCAGCTAAGATAGCAGCATAGCAGCTCCGACTGCTTTCAGGCTGTAGCTCAGACCAAGACTCTATGAGGACTGGACAAGACTGTCAAGACAAGACAAGACTCGTACCGGAACTGAGTATTAGTTTTGAGACGAGTTATCTTAAATTTAGCCAATCAGAAGATATTAAGTGTACTCAGAACTGAGTTAGTGGAGTTGTGAATGGTTCTGATTGGACAAGGGACTGTGAGGGAGTTACCAAGTCACATGACTTCCGCCCGTTAACACTCACATTATAATGTAGAAAATGCATGAAAATAGCAGAGAAGCATTATAACACTTTGGGTGTGAGTGTGTAGGTGACCCTGAACAGGAACAACCAGAGAATGTTCTGTAAACAAGAGATTACAGTTGGAACACCAGTCATTTGGTGTTAAAGAAGAGACTTCTTAAAGAGATTGTTTTATTAGACCAGCCAGTGTCCAGTTAAGGTCATCTGGGAGATGGACACTTGAAAGTGGACAGTTGGACACCTGTAGGGATCTTGATTCAGGTTAAAACATAATCCAAGAGTGATTGTATTCCAAGTTATTGGGAAAAAGATGGATTATTGTTGTGATGGTCAACAGAGGTCAAAGGTCAGAGGATATAGCCTATTTGGTGAGGCTACATATGCTACCATCAGGTCTTGAAACTCCATCACCAAATCGCTCTGAAAGACTATAAATTGTGTAGAAAGACTTAACCGAGTCTGCAAGACAGATAAACACTGGAACGACCCTTAAACACAATTAAACTGTGGAAAAGTCTTCCTTTGTTTCACTCCCTACCATTGGGGTTATTATTTAAATAAATGTTTTTTCTGAAGATGGGCTACTGCCCTCCTGTCCTTCTTTCATAAGTTTGAGTAAATAAATTGTTGCTGCACTTGGAGGAAGCTGGAACACTAGCTGGAAGGAGTTTGTGTGCCATTTAAAAATATCATTAGACCTCTATTTTTTTTCTGTGGGATGCATCTTCTAACTTCAACCAAGCATCGTTAATAATTAGAAAACTAAAGTAAAACAACAAAAAACACGCTCTTAAAAAATGATTGGTAAAGGGCTCAGGCTATTGGTGGTCGATAAATTCATCCAGTCACCCAGTTGACTGGATGGTAGTTATTACCATTATGCCTCCTTCCAGAAAACAAAACAAAACACCACACTGAGTCAAATGCCCACCTAGATACTGAACAACCAGGTTTCCCCATTAGTTCTTTATTAATCAAATATAAATTCTTTCTTTCTTTTTATGGCAAAGGTCTGTTCAGAGATGAAACCGCCAAAATTCATTGGACTGAAATCGGGAGAAAAACAGACTTTTTATCAATGGACTGACCACCACAGAATGCAGACATTAACCCCACTGGGAATCTTTAGGATGTGCTAAAGAAGCATTTAAAAAGAGGTCAATCACTCACAACATCAATACAAGATAAAGAGAACAGGGCACCCTTCTGGAGCCAGGCCTGGGGGTTGGGGCTCACCTGGTAGCTGAGCCACATTTCAAAGAGCTCTGCAAGGCTCAGCCTAAAAAGGATACAGAAAGTCACCTTTTCACAAGCCCAGTCTGTCATGGAGGAAAGTCAAGGTTGAATGCAGTTGAAGCTGAGTGATATGCAAGAGCAGGGGCCTTGGCTTGCTGATCCTCATGTCAGGCTATAGATTTTGATGTATCGTTGCTGTTAGCTAAAACCTTGAATGTCCATTTTTAACCACCTTCACATTTTTAAATAAATCTTTTTTATTGGTTGTCTTTCACCTCTATCAGTTATTTCATGGATGAGTTTTTAAAGACAATATGAAAGATTGCTTGTGGACTTATAATGACCCAGGGTTTCTTATTGGTAAGAGAAATATGTTTTATTTCTTCCATTTTCTGAAAAATGTCATTTTTGAAGATACAAGGCATTTGCTTGACAGCAACAATATAGCCGTCAGGCTGAAGAAGGAGGCCTACAGGGCGTGGCTGATCTGTGGGTCTCCAGAGGCAGCAGACAGGTACCGGAGGGCCAAGCGGGGTGCAGCAGTGGTAGTTTCCGAAGCAAAATCTCTGGCGTGGGAGGAGTTTGGTGAGACCATGGAGAAAGACTATCGGTCGGCTCCAAAAAGGTTCTGTCAAACCGTCCGGCGTCTCAGGGGAGGAAGGCAGCAACTCGCTCACACTGTTTACAGTGGGGACGGGGAGCTGCTGACGTCAACTGGGGCTATAGTCGGACGGTGGAAGGAATACTTTGAGGAGCTCCTCAATCCCACCAACACGCATTCCTATGAGGAACCAGAGCTGGGAGACCTGGGGACGGACTGTCCAATCTCTGGGGTAGAAGTCTCTGAGGTAGTCAAAAAACTACACAGTGGCGGAGCCCCGGGGGTGGATGAGATCCGACCTGGGTATCTCAAGGCTATGGATGTTGTAGGACTGTCTTGGTTCACACGTCTCTGCAACATTGGGGGCAGTTCCTGTGTAGTGGCAGACCGGGGTGGCAGTTCCCATTTTTAAGAAGGGGGACCAGAGGGTGTGTTCCAACTATAGGGGGATCACACTCCTCAGCCTCGCTGGGAAGGTCTACTCCAGGGTACTGGAGAGGAGGGTCCGGTCGATGGTTGAACCTCAGATAGAAGAGGAGCAATGTGGTTTTCGTCCTGGTCGTGGAACTGTGGACCAGCTCTTTACCCTCGCTAGGGTGATGGAGGGGTCATGGGAGTTTGCTCAACTAATCCACATGTGTTTTGTGGATTTGGAGAAGGCTTATGACCGTGTCCCCAGGGACACCCTGTGGGGGGCGCTCCAGGAGTACGGGGAGGATGGTCTTTTGTTAAGGGCCATTCAGTCCCTGTACCAGAGGAGTGTGAGTCTGGGCCTCATAGCCGGCAGTAAGTCGGACTTGTTCCCAGTGAGGGTTGGATTCCGCCATGGCTGCCCTTTGTCACCGGTCCTGTTCAGAACCTTTATGGACAGGATTTTAAGGAGCAGCCGTGGTGTGGAGGGTGTCGAGTTTGGTGACAGGAGAATCTCGTCTCTGCTTTTTGCGGATGATGTGGTCCTCCTAGCTTCATCAGGCTCTGACCTACAGCTCTTGCTGGGGAGGTTCATAGCCGAGTGTGAAGCGGCTGTGATGAAGATCAGCACCTCCAAGTCTGAGACCATGATTCTCGACCGGAAAAAGGTGGCTTGCCAACTCTGGGTTGGGAGAGAGATCCTGCCCCAGGTGGAGGAGTTCAAGTATCTCGGGGTCTTGTTCACTAGTGAGTGAGGGAAGGAGGAAGCAGGAGATCGACAGGCGGATTGGGGCAGCGTCTGCAGTGATGCGGAGGCTGAACCGATCAGTTGTGGTGAAGAAGGACCTGAGCCAGAAAGCAAGGCTCTCGATTTACCGGTCGATCTACCTCCCAATCCTCACCTATGGTCATGAGCTTTGGGTAATGACCAAAAGAACGAGATCGCGGATACAAGCGGCCGAAATGAGTTTTCTCCGCAGGGTGTCCGGGCTCAGCCTTAGGGATAGAGTGGGGAGCTCGGACATTCGGGAGAGACTTGCAGTAGAGCCGCTGCTCCTCCATATCGAAAGGAGCCAGTTGAGGTGGTTCGGGCATCTTGTTAGGATGCCCCCTGGACGCTTCACTGGGGAGGTGTTTCAGCCATGTCCTGCCAGCAGGAGGCCCCCAGGTCGACCCAGGACACGTTGG
Organism: Callopanchax toddi; assembly: GCA_006937965.1. NCBI lineage: Eukaryota > Metazoa > Chordata > Actinopteri > Cyprinodontiformes > Nothobranchiidae > Callopanchax > Callopanchax toddi. Next base: position 1,469,283 of record SSNR01000119.1, on the reverse strand, counting down.
AGAAAATATTCAACCTGGCCTGGGAATGCCTTGGGGTCCTGCTAGAGGAGCTGGTGGTGATGGCTGGGACTCCCTAGTTGGGATGCTGCCCCCGATAAGCGTAGGAAGGTGAGGCAACAATATGAAAGATATAATAAAACAAAATTGCAGTTCTTTGATCTGGATAAATCCAGTTTGATTCCAGTACATTCTGCTGGTGATTGAACTAAGTCATTGAGGGTTAGCACTAGAACACACCTCAGTTTAGGGAAACATCCCATGGGAGCGCTGGCTCTCAACTAGATCTCACCACATTTTAAAGGGATATTTAGTTTTTTTTATGTTTGTGTAAAGTTTAAATGTAATTATTATCCTGTACACTGTAGATAGCATCCTTAATGACCTCTGTTTGAAGACATAGAGTTTATATTCAAAAGGACTAACAAGCTAATGGTTAGCCTGAACCAGTCAAATTCACATTTAATTGTCACCATCTAAAAACAGTGGTTCATGTAACGTTGTTGTATCAACCTGTACATTGCAGCCACGGCATTACACCATTAAACGGCAGAACTTTTACTTTGGATGTGGCTTCATTCAGACCATGTTGATCAGCTAAACTGTGGCTTTTTCATGCATCTTGTCAATCATCTAAGCCTCTGAGCAGGAAGCTATCTACAAAAGATAAGGTAGTATTTATTTACAACTTTATGCCTAAACAAACACTGAAATGGTGGAAAAATCCACTTGAAAGAATAAATTCAAACGTCCACCCAGGAGACAGCAGAGTCAGGTTGTAGAGACAGGGGTTGTGAGCTGGTGGTTTTTAGGGATATTTTTATAACAGAAATAGAAAAAGAATACCAGTTTTTGTCTTAGGAAGCGCTGCTGTATATCCAGAGGTCATCTTGCACTTATCTAGGAAAAAACTGTGTAACAAAAAGAAATCCTATAACATTTTCAGAGCTGGGTGTCAGCTTAAGACAGATTGTCATTTGTCACTGCTGGAAGTTCACAGGCTTTCTACCAGAAAGGGTCAGGTTATCTAAGCGGGTTTCTAATAAGAGGGCTCCAACTCTGAATCCCAGACCAGCAGGGGAAAAACCGGAGCTGGGAAAGTGAATAAGGGAGGTTTCTTTTTTCCCCATTCCCCAATGGCCGCCATCAAACTGCCCTTGACATAGTCACTTAACCCCAATTTGCCCTGGTGGTGCTGCTATGTGGCCAGCAGCAGCGGACTGAGACTGCTCTGGGAAGCCTCCAGCTGTGAAAGTAACTGAGTGAGTGAGCACGAAGCCACTGTTCATAGATGGAAAATAATATCATACAAAAACAAGGCCAGCATTTTCTCTGAACCATACCAGGTTTTTGTTTTGAAAGGGTGACCTAGAACAGGTATGATTGGTTTCTGAAGCTTCGTTTGAAATGCAACCAAAGAAGATGTGAAATGAATGATTAATGAGTCATAATAAACCATCTGCCAATAAAATGGACAGTGAATGGACTGAAAGAAAAAAAAATATATAAAGGAGAAAAAAAATCTGTGGAAAATTATACTTGATGTGGTCTTTATAAATTAAAATTACATTGAGAGAAAAAAGTGAAAATTCATCTTATAAACATAGTGGGACCAAACTCCTCTACACTGGGGTCTTACGTCCTTAAAACCTACTAAACTGTGAGAATTTTCCTCCTCTTGGATACAGAGAAAGTCTAATCATTTGACAAAATGTTGCATCAAATGGCGTAACTTGCGGCAATGCTGGTTGTACCAGGAGTACAAGTGAAAATTTAAAGACGAGCGTTGTTGGAGTGAGGAAGAAATGAGCTCACAAAATGCTGGTGGATTAGGCTTCATCTCTGCTTAAGGCAAGAGCCTCCAGGGTACATTAAAGCTTCTAGTTAGGGAGATGAACTTTCAGATTCATTTTCAGCAACTTAAGGAAGATTCTGAAAAAAGCATGTGTTCTGGTGTGATAAAGTCAGCCATAAAACAGAACGATTTCAAACCTGCAGATGATCAGTCATCTTTAACAAAGTATAACTTGTAAGGACTGTGAAGCAGTGTCCCCCAAAAATGTCCCCAACGTTTTTTTTTTTGTTTGTTTGTTTTTCTTTTTCTTTTTGTTATTGGTATTCACTCTTGAATGACTGAGGAATGAATGACTTTATTGCTAGGTAAGTGCACAAATGTGTCATAGAGCTAAATCAGATTTGTTTTGGTATTTTTGTGCAAGCAGTCCTTAAAGCTGCCAGAAGGATTATTTTTCTCTGTATCAAAGTTTTCTAAATGTTTTAAATGATATTTCAGGTCTAAACTATGATAGTAGTATGGTAGACCCTTTTGCATTTTTTCAGGCCGCCGACCTTTTTCAGCCAATAAAATTCAATTTTCTGCATTGTTGGCTTTCTGTCAACGTGCACACGCTTCAAGCAAACCTGTATCAGTAGGGGGCGCTGTCGTACAGGACGCTCCATGTGTTTCTCTGTAGTTTCAGCCGTAATGGAGGAGACAGTCAGAGCTCATTTCTATTAAAAAGTCCTCCATTCCCTCGATACTGAGAGATTTATTTTTAAACATTTCTTCTAACAGAATGGCAAGGCTTGCCAAGGATACACGTTTATTTTGGTGGAGGACTCATTCTGGACCGAGCGTTTTCTTATTTCCGGTTCCTGTAGCTTCAGATCTACAGCTACTGTTCTAAAGCCACGAATCAAACACAGCAGGGACAGAGAGGGCAGCCTCTTACGTTGTGAGGAAATAACTGTGAGTGATTAAACCCTACAATGTAATCGTAGTTTTTGAGCACGAGTTTCAGTTTATGTCCAGCTTACAGACCGAAACAAAGTAATGCGCTGTGTGCACACAACCACATGCGTGTCAAGGTGTTTGGGAGGAGGAGCCGTAGGGACGTTGGATTCTCTTACTGAAATCCTCCTTCTGGCGGCTTTAATTTAAAAGAAAAAGGGGACAAAGAAAAACACCAACAGCAGCAATTCTAATATATATAATGTGAAGGTTTATGAAATGTAAATGTGTTAAAGTGACCACATCAGTGCATTATCAGTTTGTGATGAGCTGTGCTAATGCACTAGTCAGGTCTCGCAGCATTGAGAAGGACAGAGAGGGCTTTGTTGATGAGTCTGGTATAACTGAGGTTAAGTTTGGTGATGGACCTTAGCCTCCTGTAAGAGGGTAGCACCTCAAACAGATTGTGTCCAGGATGAGAGGATCCACCATCATTTTAGCCCATTCCCTGGTCCTGAAGGTATCAAGGTCCAGGAATGAGGGCAGATTAGAGCCAGTCACCTTCTCAACCAAACAGATGTTCAGCTCCCTCTTTAGTTCCTGAGTGAGCGTTCTCAGAAAGCAAAAATACTCCATGATGTCCACTGTGGAGCTGGAGATTGTGATGGTTAGGGTTAAGTTGCCCACACACTAGCCTCCTGCCACTGGTCCTAATGCTAGCATACATCTTATGGTCCAACCACAAATATTTTAACTGTCTTGTTGGCTCCAGCTGACTGCTATTCCACATAATCAAGGTTACCAAATAAGAAATGATAAGTAAAAATGAATGATGATCTCCTGATTTCTGGTCCATAGATTGAGCGGCACACATGGTCCACAGGTACGCATGTGCATTAGATATCATTTTCTTCTGTCACAATGCTCCTTTTGCAGACCTGTTGTCGTGGTACAGCTCTTGCAGCCTGTGATCACACACTGACGAGCTGCAGTGTGAGCTGAGCGGCTCAATGTAAGCTTCATTTCTCACTGCGAGGCGCTGTGAAGGTGCACTCATACTGCCGCAGGAGCTTAATGACACACACACACACTCACACGCTGCAGCGCGGGACAAAGTCCTGAGGACGGCATTAGGACCAAACATCAGCGCCAGGTACTCCCTCAGGTACCTCATTTAAAAAATAATGTGCACCCCTATAAATAACTAACCACATGTCTAGCTGTGTTGTTCATTCTTTGGATGCACTATTATTACAAATTATACCTCATTTAGAAAGTGGCTGAACAGGCTTTCCAACAGTAGAAGAATAATTGCCAAAATACAATACAGCAAAGAAACAATCAACCAAACACAAATTTCCTTTCTTTGTGTGCTAGTTTAGAATTTATTTTCAATTCATTCAGAATTCTTGATTCTTGTAAAGGTCCATATGCTGCAAAATTCACTTCCTACAGATCTTCTAACAGTCATATCAGTCCCAAAGACTGTGTCTGAGACCCAAAGTGTTCAATATTTTCACAGTTTTCACTTCCTGATTCTCATTTTTGGGAAATGTGTTTTGAACTAATGCTAAAACGGGTGGTTTCTAAATGTTTCCCCTGCTGACATCAAGAAGAGAAAAGACTAGGGATGCACCTAGTCAAAGTTAACCTAACCAAAGTTACCCGATACCAGTGGCTTCACTGTCTGTGACTTGTGATTTATGTTGTAGTTTCCTATATTGAACACTAGGGAGAGCTATTGAGCTAAAGAGGAACAGTGTGGATTGAGAGCTGGAGATGGTGCCAAATAGTTCATTTTATTTGGTTAAAATGTGGAAAACTGCAATAATTTCACTGTGAAATCAGAGCAAATGGTTATTTTTCACCTTATATTTTAGTTTTGTGATCATTTTTCAATATATTTTATTTTTTATCACGTCAGTTATTTGTTGTAAAAAGCAGAGAAGAAAAAATAAAACCTGTATTCCAATTTGTTGCATTTTTTTGTGTGGTAGAAGTATCGGTATCGGTACTCGGTATCGGCGAGTACTCAGATTTAAGTATCGTATCGGATTGGATTTGAAAAAAGTGGTATCGGTACATCCCTAGAAAAGACCACTTCTCTCTAGAGGATAGAGCCAATCAGAGCACCTATGTCTACCTGAGCCCACCCCACCCTTTAAAAACCACGGGAACACTCATCTTCACAAACGTTAGCTAACAGTCATGGTGAAGCTACGAGCAAAGCACGGCAGTTGCTTTGTAGATGGTTGATCAACGAGAACTAAAGTCTTCTTTACTCCTTTCATCTGAGACCCTGAAGACACACCGAACGCGTTCTTGCGTGCAGAGAAGAGAGATGGGCGGGACTTAGAGAAGCTCGACTCCCCAACTGCCCCGCCCATTTGAAAGTAAAGTTTATCTTCAGGAGGTTGGATGAAGAACAACAGCTGACCTTAAAACCTGTTATGGGGAGAGGGCCCGTCCCCGGGCCCTTTTTGTCTATTTACATAAAAAACGCCGTGTGTTCTCCTCTAGGTGTTTTGAATCTCAATGCAACCGTGTTAAAATGGTCGCGCAGGATCTCCCCTTTTGATTGATACCTCTTTTGACCAACTGGGTTGAGCTTTGGTCTCCCCAGAGCCAATAATATCAGCCGATACTCATCCTGAGTGAAAGGACTAATCCCCATTCTCCTGCCCACAGCTCTGACCAATCAGCTTTGACGTTGATTGTGACTCCACAGTCGTGTAGCCAATCAAATTTCCATCACAAAAAGGTGTCACTTGAGGGGGTGGGTTCTGTAATCGCTTCTAAATTTGCATGCGTATTTTCTGCGTAATTGTTGCGCCCTGGCTGCAGAGGCATATGGAGCCGAGACAGGGCCATAATATTTGTATAACTGAAAAAAAAAA
>SSNR01000119.1:1432320-1461413 GCA_006937965.1 Callopanchax toddi | reverse complement strand
ACTGTTCAGAGGAAAGCAGCTAAATATAACCTTTTCATACAATCAAATGTTTGTAACAAGAAGACTGTTAAATAAACATCAATACCACACTAATGGTATCTTTTTGAAGTTGAAATCACAAAAATTCTGATGCATATTTTATGCTTAGTGCTGAAGTCTTTTCCACACCACATCTTCTGTCATCCTGCACTGCCAGCATCACTAGTGAAAACTCAAAGCTGTGTGAAACAACAAGTCCACTTTGGATTTTTAAAGGGCCAGAGGCACCTCAGACATAGCTCCACTTTGCTGATTAGTGACAGAAATGTTTAATGAAAGAGGCTTCAGAAGCATGATTTAACACAAAGTTTAAGACTGCTAAATAAATGTCACAACCCTGGGAAATACAGGGTACTTCAACATCAGTGGTGTCTCTGAGCAGTTCCATATCCTACTCAGATAGAGGGCATTCCACTGGTGGAAGAATAATTCCAGGACCACTGACATTGTCTGGTTTACATTGTTTTGGATGTTTATAGAGTTATCCAGCACTGTTAAAGCACTAATAACGCTAGCAGGCATTTCCACATGTGCCACAGTGGCCTGAAGATATCCATTTCATGGTTTAATGAACATCTTAGATAATCGACTTCATGGGGCTGTCTGCATGGCCTGGGATAGTTTGTAGTTGCTGAAAAAGTCCCTTTTCCGTTGGTCCTAAAAGAAAGAGTATAATGTTATTACATTTAATATGTGAATTATCTTCACCCAAATATACAGTTAAGCCCAAAATTACTCATACCCCTGGTAAATTCCAGGTCAAAGCAGTGTTTATTTTACCAACATGTTTCATCTAACTGTAAGTAACATTGGCATTTTGGAGCAGTCTTGCCAGAGAACAATCTCCAAAATCTGTGAAGGAAGCTAAAGAGTAGGGTGATGGCAAGAGGCCTTCAAATCTCCAAGACTTGGGGCTTTCTTATAAATGATCACCAAAGATCAACCATCAAAATACCAGAGAAAACATTAAAAACTGCTCAGCGATTATTAAAAGGTTTTGATTGCTGTAATGTCAACAATGGGTTTTTTTTCCCATTGTCTACAACGACAGATACAAAATTTCTAACTGGTATTTCTATTAATGGTAAAGATGGACATATTAAAAAATGTTATCATGATCATTATTACTATTTATTGAGCATTTGTCATTACTTATCTTTTTAAATGGTTTATTATCTGATATACGTCATACTCATTAGTTAAGTAAAAATAATTATAAATCAAATCTAATATTAGCAAGTGTAGAAATAATTTTGGGCTCAACTGTTTATCTCGACAGGGTTAGACATTAGAATAATGTATTGTGTACTTGCGAACTGGTTATGGTAGCCTAGCAAGAGCCTCACGAGGCTTCATAACAAAGAAAGTTCCCTTTGTCACCTAATATCAAACATATTAGTCTACACTAACTCATGCAGGACAGTCACTAAGTAGTTTGACAAAAGATGAAACTTACCTGATTACCGGTATCGTTCGTTCCACTCCACCCGGTCCAGACGCCATTATCCAGTCACCGTAGGTAGGGGCTACTTCGTGGTCGTAGGAAATTTCTCCGCTTGAAGAATGGCTGTTCATTCCACATAATTTTACACATATATAAATATTCCTGAACTGTGATTGGTAACAGTTGTAGATGACATGTCTTGCAAAACCAGATTTTGCACTAGATTTTTCCAAGCAGGCCGATAAATGTAGTACACAAAATGTCTACAAAGTTCCTGAAGTTCCCACGGTTGATGAATGCAACATGAAAGTGGCAGCCTCTCCAGTCCCGTTGTTGGCTGTCAATCATGTTTCCCCGCCCACCCCTTTCAGATCAGGGCCAAAACTTGAATCTGAAAAAATCCAACTTGAAAGTGAAAAAAAAAGATCTGAAAGTGAAAAGTAAATCTGAAACTGAAAAACGAAGTTTTGAACTTGAAAAAAACAGATTTGAATCTGAAAAAATAAAATCTGAAACTGAAAACTTCAAAATAATTCCAAACATAATAAAGTTTAATTAAAAAACTTAATTGAATTAAAGATTATTTTAAGCTGATAAAAAATTTTTAGTATAGATTCTTCTAATATTGAGTTCATTTTTTTATTTTTCAAATTGCAAGTCAAAAATTTGACATTCAGTTTTAGTTTTTATTTTTTCAGTTTCAAATTTTTTTTTCAGTTTCAGATTTTTTTTTCAGTTATACAAATATTATGGCCCTGTCTCGGCTCCATAGAGGCAGAGCTGGTTCCTGCGCTCTTGTATTTTGAGGACTTTTCTTCAGAAAAAACATGTCCAAACGGACTGAAAAACGAAAATATACACACGATCAGTTGGTGGAGCTGGTCACTAGAAGACGGAGCGATTTTTCTGACCAGGAAATGACCGCAGGGATGACCGCTGATCAGATGACCGAGGGGAGGCGTTCTCTGTGGATTCTGACTCTAGAAAAAACGCTCCTAAGTCTTGAGAGGTAAGTTGTAATGTTTTATACAGCTACGGCTTGTTTTGATGATGTTAGGATATAAAAAAATACCGTAACTTGCTCTATTGTTGTGTGTGTGTGTGCACGTACGCGCGTGCGTGTGTCGGTGTAGCTTGCTTTTATTCGAGTTTGAGACGCAGTAGTTGTCAGAGAGTTTGTTTTTATTAGTTTGAAAGTTGTTTGAACATATTTATACTAAGAGGAAACGAGTAAATAGGTCTATTTTTTTCTTTGTTTACCTGTGTTTGTGTGTGTGCACGCGCGTGCGTGTGGTGGTGCTGTCAATCTGTTTTTTATTAGTTTGAACATAAAAACTAGTAAAATAAAAGTAAATAGATACACACATTTAGCACATTTTGTGCATTTAGATGTAGTTTAGCCATAAAAACTAGTGAAAGAAAAGTAAATGAGTATCTATTGTTTGCTTTGAGCAGGGGGCAGCAGGACCAAGGGGGTGGGGTGTTTACTCACTCTAATCGTTTGCATTTGCATTGCAATGCATTTGCATTGGGTGGGGGTTGGTTTTCTGTGTAGCTGATAAATAAAAGACTGACTTTTTCTTTGTTTACATGTAAGGCCATCAACTGGATCTGATTCAGAGTGGGAACCTGCAGGAACCAGCTCATCACCCAGCAGAGGGCTCTGAGGACTGGATGCTGAAAATGTGAAACCATTTGGACTGTAAATATGCAAATACTTTGCCTTGTGTTGCATTGTTGTTTTGATGGGTTTATATTATATAAAAACTTTGAATGGAACCTGGTCTTGCTTTTTTTTTACAATGTACCATGAGGTAATGAGTATTTTCATGTGGTTATGCATTCCCTACTGTAATATAATCATGCTGACAGAACATTTGGGTGTAGATTATGACTCCTCTATGCATCACCTTTCATTAGAGCCCTCATTGATGTCTGTAGGTTCAAGCATTCAAAAGTTACAGCCTTTTAATGATGGAATGGTAAAGCCTTATCCAAAGTGTCCATTTGGACACTCAAAATGGATTTGTCCAATAACGCCTGGACATACCCATAATAAAACAGGTCTAGAATAGTAATTTTTGAAGATATTGTTATCAATTTTGAAATCCAAATAGCCAAGGCTTTATTCTATAGCCTCAAATAATTTTCCAGTCCATATCTTCTTGTCCCAATGTGTAATTGCAAATCAAAAAATGGAAAAAATCAGGCGAGGATAAAAAAAGACTGATTTATGTGTGTTTAAACTTCCATAACTACATAGTAGCTGAAGTTACAATATGTTTAATTGCTGAAGTAAAATATTCAGAGTGTTTCCTTTCCAGGGAGACCAAGTTTTTTTATGTACTCCAAAGGGTTCAAGAACAGCATCCAGTTTTCCATTTGGGTATGCATATTTCAGGCGTTTTTTGTATTTTGGGGGTTCCTGTTAACAGGTTAAAGTCAGGGTCAGTTTGACCAACACAGAGCTTTGACCTGTTATTGAGATGTAAAAGAGATGATTCAGAGTGGAGAGAAAGGGCAGAATATGGGACATTTAATGTTTTTATAATAATATGAGAACTAAAATCTGCTTGCATAGAGTTCTTTTCAGACAGGTTATAAAGGTTTCTGTCCACTTTTGTTGAAAACACGTCTGTAGTTATTTGACTTATCTCGTCATGTCAGGTTTTCACTGTCCAACAGTTTAAAGTGGGACTAGACCTTGTTGCCATTCGTTCATGTGGAGGGGTTTTGCCATTTCAGAATAAAATCAAAGTGTAATATGTCTGCACATTTTTTATATATAGCAAAAGCAAAATGAAGAAATTAATATTAATAAAAAAATAGATGTGCTCATTTTTTCTAGAATTTGTCTTAAGGCATTGTGGTGAACTTTTACTTTATTAATATCTCCATTGCCAATTTTATTGCATGGCAGCAAATTATACCTGAGCTTGCTCCTTCTTTTTTTTTTGTAGCAAGACAGAGATGGATTATTATTTTCATGCTTAACAAAGATTCCTGGACCGTGAATAATTCTCATGTAAAATAACTAAAGAATTATGAGGAAGTTTAAATAATAAACTTTAATGATGAATCTTCTACAGGATCCACGAGGAATGGTTATAAAAACAGGTGTACTTGATGCTTCACACTATGAAACACTGACGTTTCTTTCTCAAAGTCTCTGTATGTTGTTCACTAGTGATGGAGGGCTGGACTAATGACCAGGGCTTTGTCTGCAGTAATGAGGCTGCTGCTCCAGTCCAGAAGGAGCTGAGCTGAAATGCAAAGCTCTTGATTTACTATGTTCCAACCCTCAATATGATGAGATTCAGGTCATGACTGAAAAAATTAGATCCTGGAAACAAACAGCAAAAATGAGCTTCCTTTGTCAACCTCAGACTAATTAATGCTTGACAATAAAAACGAACATGGATGAGGCCTTCTGTGGATCTCCTCTAGTCATCCTGCGTATACTGTAGTTCATTATCAAAGAGCTTGTGGATGCGTACCTAAACATGGGGCAGTAACTTTATGTACAGCTCATGTGTGACCCCCACAATGAAAAATGAGACAGAACTTTTTGATGAGAGGCTGTGTGGATGTAATATTATCACATCTATGATGTGAAAAGACAGAGAACTCTTAAAGCACAGCCCGGAGGATAGTGAACATAAATCACGAAGGGACTTATTTATGTAAAATGAGCCTAAATAATAATAATAATGCATCAGTTTTATATAGCGCTTTTCTAGGTAACTCAAAGACGCTTTACAGAGTTGCATCATTCATTCACACAGTCATTCTCACCGGTGGTGGTAAACTACGACAGACGTCTGTAGCCACAGCTGCCCTGGGGCAGACTGACAGAGGTGAGGCTGCCATTCTGACCATCGGCCCTTCTGACCACCACCAACATTCACACACAGTCACACAGGCAAGTTGGGTGAAGTGTCTTGCCCAAGGACACAACGACAATCTAACCCAGCCAGAGCTGGGGATTGAACCGGTGACCCTCTGGTTGCCAGACCGGCCACTCTACCAACTGAGCTAGTGCCGCCCCACTAAATGGGCCCTCACAGCTACATGCCCCTGGTACCATGGGCAGGGGGTTTCAAGTTTACTTTTTCTGGTAACATCAAAACTGTTTTGTAAACAAAGACGTGTGTGGTATCCACCGAAACCTCATAATCTTGGCTAATGAAAACCAATTTCATTGATCCCCAAACAGTAAAAAACTAAATCAGAAAGTACACCAATCATGGTCTCTGCAGCCTGTTTGGAAAACAACCGAAGTGTCTTCTGAAAGACTTCAAAACGATAGGTTCCATTACAATCCAATTCACTAAATCAGCAGCAAATGATGTCAAGAGTTATGACTCACATTTGAAAAACAGAGATTTTGTCTTACGTTTACAGTTTTCCTTCCAAAGCGTATATCTGCTGGGGGAAAATGTATGGAATTGCTGAGAAATAGTGAATTTGTTTTCGGCATGTTGTTTTTGAGCAGGGACTTCAAAAAGGCACTTTAGGCTTAAGAGGTTTTAAAAGATTTATAAGAGGTTTTAGATAAGAAAAGGTGACAAGCTCCATTATCTGGGGAACTCAGAGTAAAGCTGCTACTCCTCCACAACAAAAATAGTCAGCTAAGGTGGTTTGACAATCCAACATGTTGGATTTCCCTGATTTGCCATTGGAGCCGTCTCAATGTCCTTCCAAGTGAACCAGAGCAGAGAGTAGAATCTGGGTAAAAATCAGCTTAAAGCAGTGTGAACCAGGATGCCTAAGGAGAGAGGTGACATGAGGGTATGAGGGACTGCGTCAATGGTTCTAAACTTGTTTGAAAACAACAAAACTGTCTGCTTTCTGATTGGATCGCTTATTTTGGATGGAATTGCCAATTATTTTGAGATATAAAGCCACATTACAGTCTACCAGTAGTTCATAGTGATGATAACCATAGACAGGGGACGTTTTAATAGAATTTACACAAAACATGTTGCTTTGCATCTTTAAAGATATTCTTCTGACATCCTCATGTAGTTTTTCATTTCCATTATGTCAGTGTCAGTTGATTTCTACAGCACATCAAAACAACAAAGGTTGGCCAAAGTGCTCTATAGATCAACCAAATAAACAAAAACCGCAACAGAACTTTAAATATGTCAAAAGAATGAGTAAAAGTTAGTAAAATGATTGTTACGACCCCTCTAAAGGTCTAGGAGTAACAAAAGGGGTCTAACACAAAAGTTTATTTTCACTCCCACAGACAAAACAAGCAGGAAGAGGCACTCCAGAACTAAAGCAGTTTATAAAAAACTAAAACTCTCTTCAACTTAGGAACGGGAGTCTAAACAAACACAAAAAACACTGGGGATAAAAACCTACAACCCAGGAAAATAATACTAAACTATTTTACTATGTTGTGTCAGGTAACTATCAGCAGCTGCGGGGAGATCGGCGTGACGCTGTCCTGGGTGCTGAACCGGAGGGAGTGTAGGAGCCAGCCTGCTCTGTCGCTGTCCTGGGTGCTGAACCGGAGGGAGTGTAGGAGCCAGCCTGCTCTGTCGCTGTCCTGGGTGCTGAACCGGAGGGAGTGTAGGAGCCAGCCTGCTCTGTCGCTGTCCTGGGTGCTGGAGCGGGAGGGAGTGTAGGAGCCAGCCTGCTCTGTCGCTGTCCTGGGTGCTGATCAGGTAAGGACAGCAGATCAGGGCAGACTGGGAAACTCCTCCTCCTCACAAGACAGCCACCCGTAACAATGATGAAGGACAACATCAGACCTTTCACCTTCTACTGTATGGGTCTCAGACTGAACTAGCAGCAAAGGTCAGTTGAGTCTTAAAACACTCACAGTCTGAATATGAAGAGGTGAACGGCTGCAAAGCTTTGGAGCAGCTACTACAAAGGACCCATCACATTTAGAGTGAATCTTGATTTGAGAAGAGGAACAGGTTGGCTGACCAGAGTGCTCTAAAGGAGTGCAGATATTAAGGAGGTCACATAAAAACAATGGGCCAAACCTTTTAAAACTTTAAAAGTGAGTAGCAAAATCTTAAAATCAAATCTAAAACAGAAAGGGAGCCAGTGAAGGTTAGTTAGGACTGGAGGTATGTGATCACATCTTTTAGTTCTTGTTAAGAGGAGCTACTGTGTTCTGGACTGTCTGTAGGCGATGGAGTGATGACTGATCTAAGCTGACATACAAAGAGTAATCCAAGCATGAAGTCATAAAAGCATGAATCACTTTCTCAACAAACATATTTTATTAAATCATTCTTTTCTTTGTTCAAACTTGAAATTTCCAGACAGATTTATTTCACAAAAGGTTTCCCAGGCCTCCTTCTTACCAGCCCAAAACATTTCTAACAGCCGGAGAAAGCTCAATATATGAAACCGGATCAATCATCCATTCAAAAACAAAAAGAAAGACACCAGACACCATTATCCACGCTTCCACGGGGTTTTCCTGACACAGTACAATGGTTATAGACTGATTACATACCTACGAGAGTGAAGTTTAAGCACAACTGGCCCAAAATGTGGAATAAAAAAAGCTGCCTGCATGACAAGCTTCGGATTGCTTTGTGTTCACAGACACCATGTAGGCAGCCTGAGCCTTTTGTTGCATTGCAGGTACTGAATAATGGGTTTATCTGAGCATTTTAGCTGAAAACAGCTAATTAGACGCTGAAAGCATTAATTAGTTGCAGATGTAGGCATTGGAAATGAATAAAACAAAACCACTGCTGCTTTAAAAAACAAAAAAAAAATGCTCAGACTGCATCCACCATCAAGGCCAGGTAAGGTGATCCAGATCTGCATCAAAGCTGAGGGGATTCTTCCTTTCTTCATGCTCTAAATCTGAACAATGTTTAAAAAACAGCATGATGGATTTTGAATGGACTGAACAAATATATACATCCACTGTGTGTCACCTTGGAAAAGAAAAGAAACACCTTCATAAATCATGTTTTTTGTTTTAACTGTTTTACCAGAAATGAAAGTGGTATCTTGTATGATAGGCACACACTCCACTGACTTTAAAAAGCTTTTGACTCACCTTGAAGCAGACGCTACTTTTTATCTACAGTAAGAACCACACCCACATGACATCACTCAAAGTGAGCGGAGTCTCTAGAAACAGGAAGTAGTCCTCGGACCAGATGATCGTGGATAGTCCAGTCAGGAGAGACGCTGCTGTCAAACAGTCATTAACTAGCAGCTATTTAAAACAACTCTTATTCAAAACTTCATACCAACGCCTTAGAAAACTATATTACGCATTTCAAAACCTGGTGTTTGTTTCAACCGAACAGCAGCTGGATTACTATGTTTCCATACGTGCTGCAGCAGCACCATAAATATCATAAACTAATGCGGTGTAAGGGTTTACAAAGAGACACTATAGCGTTCTAATGCATCGGTATGATTGTTTGGGCAGGACTTTTTTTTTTTTTTTTAAACCAAAGTTAGCTGCTAGTTTGGCACCAATCTGCTGCGACATCTGTCCCAATCTAGCTATGAGCATTGCTCCTGTCAGAGGACTACTTCCTGTCCTGGCTTTGCTTTTACTATAAGGGGTTTCATAAATGAGCATGACCTTTACTGTAGATAAATAATTAGTACTGTCAGTCGATTAAAATAAATTAACTAATTAATCGCAAATCTGGACAAAATTAATCGCATTTAATTGCTTCTTTTCAGAAAAATGAAATGCAGTTTACAATGTCCATCCAAGAAATATGCCAAAATGTTTTTAAAAAATCATTTTTAAAGCTTTTATAATTGATGAAAAAATGCATTTAAATTGCATTTCAGTTCAAAACAGTTGAAAAACAAAAGTTCCTGACTAAAACTGGACAGACCCTAAAGACAGTACTTTATGAATCTATTTGTTTATTTTATGTACAATTTCAGAAGGGTATTGTATTAAAATAATAATAAAAGATTTCAACATGTGGAAACACTATGAGAGAATCGCTTTTTGCAGTGTTCAAACTGACCCACGGTCTGCCTCGTTTTCAATGAGGGGTCCGAGTCACTCAGGTCTCTATTGTTTAAAGTCTAGTGTTCGGAATGGGATCGCCTCGGTTCAGTACTGGTTTTTCTTTTCAGATAGAGGTAGGGTCTGGGTTTCTCGTACCGAGCCGAACTGACACCTCCGTCCGCTCGGACCTCGGTGTCAGACCGGGACTGGAGCCGTAACACCCGCTCCCTGCTGAACCGAACCGAACCATACGGCGAGAAAGGAGCAGGAATAAACCTTAAACGCTAGAGACCGTCCAGTTTCACCGCTGATTACTTTTGGTTTTCACGGTGGAAGGAGCGGAGAGTTGAGTTCCGCTACCCAGTAGACAGAACTGATGAGATCCGAGGAGCGGGTGGATCGGGCTGGAGGGAGGACACGGGCTGCGTCATGGAGCTGTAGGAAATCTGATGTTAACAAGCGCTCCACCTGGCTTCAAACACAAGTTGCGTTAATTTTTTTTAACGCGTTGTGTCTTCCAAATTAATCATCACAATTAACGAGTTAAATTTGACAGCACTATAAATTATTGATAGCGCCACTTTAAAATGAGAGAAATGTTCTTTTAATCAGGTAAATGTTTGAAACTCTTTCAATGTTTTAGATTTAGAATTTGAAAATACTTGTACTACAAAACATGTTACAGTATTTTCATTAAAATATTGGGTGCTTGTTCATTTAAGAAGATAAAAAAATTATTTTTTTTGCATACATGAGTCAGAAAAGTTATGGTGGCCGATGATTACTCTCTACTAGTGAATGTGGCTGGCATAGCAATACGTTTGGTTATCGCAGGTTTGAACAAACCATTTTATTTAATGAAAAAAAAAGTATGTTTGGATTGGTGCAAGAATGTGTGTGTTCGTGTGTGTAGGGTTATGTCTCTGTGGCAGACTGGCGACCTGTCCAGGAAGTACCCCACCTCACCTGTTGACTCCTGGGATAAGATCCAAATCCCTGCTACCCTGAACCTGAAGAGAGTGATGGTTGGTGTTTACTGCTGTGTCAGATGAATGGTTCT
This sequence comes from Callopanchax toddi, assembly GCA_006937965.1. Classification (NCBI taxonomy): domain Eukaryota; kingdom Metazoa; phylum Chordata; class Actinopteri; order Cyprinodontiformes; family Nothobranchiidae; genus Callopanchax; species Callopanchax toddi. The sequence goes on along the minus strand of SSNR01000119.1, from coordinate 1,450,898 downwards.
GTGACTCTCTGCTCCCGTGATTCTTAACTATGTTTTCTTCTATGCTGCAGTTTGAGGCAGACCTTGGTATGATTGAGACACCTGGGTCCTGTTTCTCTACCTGCTATTAAATCTCACCTTTTCTCACAGACCAGGAGTTCTTCTCTCCTGTGTTTTGCCTCATGTCAAACATCACATACATCATTTAATGCTCACACTAATGGATACTTCCATATTACTTATTCTACCAACTAATTTAAAGATAAAAACAAAAGAAATACTGCAAAAACAGAACTTAACAATTGTAATATAGTTAATTTTTAACAAGCAACTTTGGAATTATTTACAACAAAATAAAATGTTGTACTGAAGGAATAAAATATTAATATAATAAAGCCAATTACAAAACTAAAAACATGCTGAGTATAGTTCAAACATTATGTTTTTCTCCTTAAACACCTGACATAGAGACTCTTTATGGCTAATTCAGGTCAGTAGTTATTGTCCTTTTTTAGCCCAGAGAATGACGTTGAAAAGTAGGCTTTGTTTAACCTGTGTGCTATGTAGCACCATGAAATATGCTATAACCTCTGAACTTTGACCCTTGTTGACCATCACAACAATAACCCATCTTTTTCTCAATAACTTGGAATAAAATGACTCTTTTATTATGTTTTAACCTGAATCAACATTCTTCCAAGGGTTCGGTCGAGGCGGAAGACCTCCACTGGACTCTATTTAGTTATAATAACTCAAAGACTCTTCAGTGTCTCCTTCTAAAGGACACTACTTTATTTAAACTGTTCAGAAATGTCTTTAATATGATTAATGCATTTTCTTTCCACAGTATTTTAAATGTTTGATCCAGCTTCATAATTATTTCATTTTACTTTGCTAAAAGGTTAATTCAACTTTATTACCCATATTTACTTATTAAGGTAACTGTCCCTTTAAAGGTCTGAGCCACGTGACTTGTTAAACTCGTCTCTGATAGGTCCACCTCACCACTCAGTTCCACCATATAGCTCTTCCACTCCGGAAGTGCCCAGTTCTGGTCTAAACACTAACCAGACGACATGCTGGCTGTCAAACGCTACACAGCTCCGCTATTTTCCTAAAGTTGTCGGTCCTCCCGTACGGGTAAAAGCCCCGTGGGGTCGATGAAACCAGCATCCCTCTGAGGTCCGACACCTTCAGTCTGATGCTCTATCATGGGAATGCCAGCCTCCAATGCTCCCTGCTGGAAATGGGGCCGCTAGCTCGTATCCCGGACATCGACGCATCCTGAGGGGGCTCAACCTGTCCCTGGAGGAACCAGATGGTCGTCGGGGACTACCACCCTCAAACGATCATCCATCCACGCCGAGGTGATCCACGGAGCGGCCTCAGTGAGTCCCCACAATCTGGTAAAGCTGACAGGCCTACTTGATAAAGCTAACTCACACATAGCTTGCTACACCAAAGTAACTTCTCCTCTCCAAACCAAACTTAATCTAAATTAGAACATCCCTAGCCTTAACCATCATGAGGCTCATATCATTAAAACTTCTTTTAAAGATTCAATTCCGAACACAATAACACTGACAAATGCTAAAACCTTGCTACCTCTCTGCTAATCTTTTGTACTGTCCGTCCGTCTTTTCATAATAAAACTCCTAAAGTCTAATTCCTGGACTCAGACTTCTATTCGTCAATATTAAGATACATGATCTACTTACTGTGGCATCAGAATGAACCTAGAATACCTGTTATGATACTAGTGAGCGAAAGCTTCAGAGAAATCCTCTGTGTCAGATAGACAAAACTTGCTAGATCTCTACAGAAGGTAGTGGTAATGTAAACCATAAAAATAGAGTTTATAACACTACAGCTATGTCCAAATTTAGCACAAAAAAAGAAGTTGAAAATTGGTTTTAATGTGTTTTCACACCTGTATTGTGTAGGCACACACACACACACACACACACACACACACACACACACACACACACACACACACACACACACACACACACACACACACACACACACACACACACACACACACACACATCAATAGTGACACAGTAGCTTCCTAGCTAATGAAAATTAACCAAGGGTTTATGTGGTCGACAAATGGGTGGTGGATCAAAAAGTCTGTTACCTTTCTGATGTTAGTAGCTAGATTTATCAGGTCACACATTTAAAAAACTCAAGACTTTAAATAGATAACAAATGGGTCTTAGAGAGGAGGTGAGATGGTGTTGTGGACTAGCTCAAGGTCAGAACATAGAACCTTCTGGTAGCCCCGCCCCCAGACCATCTGATCAATCAGCAGAGCGTTCATTCTCACCTGGTTTGTATTGACACATTGGGGGGTTTTTTTGGCAGTTTTTCCTGTGTAAAAACAAACTGAGTCACCACAAAAACATACAAATGAACAAAGTTATGAACCGATTTGGATGGAGGAACCTAACTACAGGAATAAAAACGTCCCTCACTGACCTGTCGGATGTAGTCAACGTTTAGCCAAAACTAAAATGTTGAGATTCAGGCTTCTCTAATTTGTGACCTGTTTTTGCACTGAGTGTTTTTCTTTGTAATAAACAGCTGTGGCATCTTAGAGTTTTTTATTTTAAAAAAAGTATTACTAATTCAAACAGCATCTTCCTAAACCCATTTGATTAAAAACATATGTTTAAAATCCCAAACCTCATATTACTACCAGGAGTTACAGTATATTTTATGCACTCTTTGCTTGGGGGGAACTTCCAAAACCTAAATTATTCAATACATTTTTGCTGTTTATAATTGCACTATAAAAAACTAAATATTACTCTTATACTAATATACACTCTTTAATTGCTTTATAAAAGAAACAGCTCAACAGGGTCATTAAAACACGATGATCAAACTGAATTCTAATTTATTACAAACAATTAAATCTACAGCCAAACATGAAAACGTCAACCTACCTGGAGTTTTTCGATATAAAAAGCAACATCCAGGCTGAGATCAAATAAAACCATCAGAGCGAAGCTCCCGACAGCGATCCAGAAGCTAAAGTGTCAAGATTGAGCTAAGAAATACCTAATGACAGTTTTTGGGAGATTTCATGGACAGATGAGAAAAGAGTGACTCTTGATGGTGTAGATGGATGGACCTTTGCTGGCTCACTAATGGACTCAGGGCACCGCTTTGAGTAAAGTCCAGGCAGGAGGGGGGCGGGTTGGAAAATGGACCTCCATAAATCTGAAATCTGCTGTTATTTTTAGAGGTTGGGAAACTGAGCACAAAAACAAGTTAGTAAAACATTTATGATTTCTGGTAATTTTACACACATCGGACCGCATGTTGAGTAAAAATCTCAGATTTGTTCTTATTCAGTAGATGTTGTGGAGTCCATTGATGATGGGTGGCGATGGGGGACTTGGTTTAGTAGTTGGACGGCAAACCTCTAAAATATTTAGCTTCAAGTACTTAAAGAGAAAACGCCATCATTTTGAAGGGTGTAAAGCTTATTAAGACTAATATAATATAATGTTGTATGTAGCTCTTTGATAACCTCAGTTTACAGAAAATAGACCAGATCACACTGCTGTGATCTTAAAGCAAATTGAATCTCTAGACTTTCATGGAGGTTCATGAAGACCCTGCTTCATAGGCCTTTATGTTGTTCTCAGTTTTGCTTTACATGATAATTTACATAAGGTTATATTAAGGTGGGTGATATGGCCTAAACATAATATCATGATATTTCAGAGTATTCTGACAATAACAATCTAATGATTTAACAGATGGCAACCAGACACATGTGGTGACCCAGACGGAGTGGGACTCAAACCGACAACCATTCTGGTTGTAAGACAAATACCCATCCTACAGAGCTACTGCTGCCCTGGGAGTAATATAACAAAATACAATCTGATTTTCTTCTTCTGTCATACAAACTACAACTGGCGAGAGACTCAGTGATGCCATGCTAAACAAACTTACTTTGTTTTAGTTTCATAGCGTTAGCCGCTGTTAGCTGCTGTTAGCTGCCGTTAGCCAGACAATCCCAGTAGCTACAAACTTCAGGCTCTATGCCTTGAGATGGTGAAAAAAAAAAAAAAAAAATATATATATATATATATATATATGGATATATATATATTTATATATATATATATATATATATATATATATATATATATATATATATATGGCCCACCCCTAAGATAAACTATTTGTAAGCATTAATAATAGCAGCGATAACTTGTAGCCTGTTCAGCACAGGCTGGATCACTTTCAGTTCAGCCTACCTCCTGAGACTTGAACTTTTGATCGGTTTATATTTTTGTATTTACACTTTACATTGTGTATAATTTAAGTGCATTCATTTGAATAAGACTGCTAAATTAATAGAGATAACGCTATTTCTTCATGGTGCCATCCTGAGCACAAACAATATTTTTGTTCTTTACTATTCTAATTGTTTTAAATAATTCATTCATTCAATTAAGCTAAATCTTAATTTTCAAAAAATGTTTTCAGTCTTTAATATGATGTTCTATTTGTTTTAAAAGAAACTGAGAAGTAAAATCTTAAACCTGAGAGGTGTTTTTATTTAGCTCAAACCTTGCAGTCCTGTGGAACATTATTACTTCAGTCACTTCCTATCGTTCACATTGCTCTGAGGTTTCCTAAAGACTGAAGTGTCAGTCATGGAGCCTAGTAGTATAAATGAGGTCTGACACCGGGCACCAGAAACCCCTGAGGTGAAAGTCGCATCCCCACCTCTTTGCTGCAGCTTAATTGAGATTCTCAACTGCAGATGTGCACTTTGTACACTGAAGCAGTTGAAAAATGCCTAGTAAAATATACACATAGGAATTGTAACGCTTGAAAAGAACCGTGGGGGTTTTACTGCTCTTTATGCATCTGCCAAGAGGTGCATATCAACATTACTGAAGCTGATTATTGTGAGATTCAGTTCCATGAAGGTAGAGTGAACTAAAACGCCTCTGTAGGCTGTGGCAAAAGGCCACTGCAGTGTGACGTTCCAAATCATTACACTAATTTAATCCCTAACAATGCTTCATCATTTAATTCTGATATAGCAGAAATGCAATTTGCACAAGAAAGCAGAGGAAATATACGTTATATATGTGATATACTCTGAATAAGCCATTCGCTGACAAGATACGTCCTAATTTTTACTGTACACAGTAAAAAGAGACATGCTGAGCTACTGTGAAAAACAGCATGCCAATATCATGTGAGGGGAAGGCAAGGGCAAGTCAATCAGAGCTAATTTGGATCAGCGGAAAGTAGCACTTCTGCGGTTTCACGGCGGGGCTTCCTTGATCAGACGCAAGCGTTTTATGGCAGGACCTGAATTTAGCGAGGCCTGTCGGTGCAGGAGAATGTGAATTACTGCTCAATGTTCCTCGACAGTGCTGAGCTGGTGGCTTCATCTGTTCTGACAGGCTCTTGACTGTGTGTGATGATGAGAGACAGCTCCGGGTTGGTGCTCGGCACCGGCCCTTCAGCTGACAATGTGAATTATGGAGACCCAAAGGAGCTACGTAGAGCATGCATCAGCAGACCCCCGCTTCTATTAATCCTTCCCTCAAAGGTTCTACTACAGAGACCTCAGTCATACCTTGCTGTTGCTTATATTCACTTCAAACACTGGCCGCACAATAATGATGGAGACAAGACACAATTGCTCCAGTGACTGTTTCTGCATCTTAAAGGGATACTTGTGGCGTTCTATCAGTTTTTTACCTACAGTAAGAACCACATCCACTGGTGACATCACTCTTAAATGGTAGAGACTGCTGAAACTGTAAACAGTCCTCTGACCTCACTTTTATAGAATCCCTCTTCATGACATGACACGTCCAACATCTGATAAACAACTAGATCATCTACCTTCTATCACATAAACATCAGAAACGGCTCTCTGTGATTCAGATGTATTGAATAAAATCACTTCAGAATCAACTTAAAATAAAATCTTTCAACGCCAACCCTTCATTGAACCCTAGCTCGAGCCTCTGCTGAAGGAGATATGAAAATTGAGCCATTCCAGAAAAAAGCCCAAATCCTGTTGCGTGTTCGTCACTAATCCTCCCCCTGGATGGTAAACGCAACACAGAGCTTAGGAACACACCACCCAGGCTGAACCGTTGATGCACAATCTCCCGGAGACAACGGGAATTGGTGAGTGTGTTGTCTCATCTCATGTCTCTGCCAAGTTCACATACCCACACAAACACACTCACACACGCTCACACTCCAGTGCCAACAGCATCCTGTCCCTCGCCCACGGACATCACAGCCCACCCACCACCACAAACTACCACGGTATGATAGATTTATATACCGGAAGGTATTGATATGAATATATAGAAAGCAAACAAACCTTAAGGAGGTGTCTACACTCAGGGACTGCAGAGTGAATTGGTGTTTGCTCTTGTCTCTTGTGAAATTGATCTCTTTTATAGATTGCAATGACAGATAATTCAATGATAATATAAAAGTTAATGGATCTTGCATTACAATACTGGAAATCCTTTGGCAACTTGCAACTGTAAATCTGACCAGCCATGCACCTGAGACTATCCTGTTGCACATCTGCTGTCGGCTAATTTTACTACTTAAAAGAGCAGCCACGCCGTTCGCCTGCAGTCTAAGGTTACCCCTTCCCTCCCTCTTCTTCCTCCCCCTCCCTCCTTCCTCTTCATTCTGCACAGAATGTGTTGCTGTTTGAATATATCTGTTTCACTTTCAATGCATTTGTATGTGTCGATAGGAATCTTCTCTCGACTCTAATGAAGGTTGCAATTGATTTTATATTCCAGGCATGCAGTGTTTTCCAAGATGTCAGATCTGGATGTTCCAGCATCAGAATGTATGTTTATTATAGCTCTAATCAGAACATTTGTAAAAACAAATTGTATCTGAGCTGAATTTAAACCAAGACTATCTGGCTGCTATTTGGTTTTCAGTCATATATTTTCTGTTTAACATGCTGTGTATATACATACATACATACATATATATATATATATGGGGTTGCACGAACTAGTCAAAAATCAAAGGTTGACTCTTCGCTGATCACGTGAACTTTTATTTTGAAGGGGTTTCGTTCCATTTCCTTTAATGAGTTCCGGTCTGGCGCTGCGCTATTAAAATGGATATTTACTCAAAGAATACTTCTTGTCAGCTTTTGATGCCCTTGCCAATCGATTGTCCTTATTTAATCAACCTAACGGTGAGTCTTTGCTTCCTTTATCTCTTGTTTTACTAAAAATGCGGCGCTATTCAAACCTCCGATGTGCTAATGGCTAAGCTAACGAGCTAATGGCTCGGCTATCAAGCTTTGAGCGATTTTATTCATTGAATAGCGAATGTCTTTGTTATGATTATGGTCGAACAATAGACCACAATCTAACTAAAACTGTAGTTTTAATCAGATTAAAACTGTTTTGCATATAAACCTGACTAAAATGTGACTAAAACTAATCAGCATTTTAGTCTAAAGACTTGATATTGAAACCAAAGTGCTCCTAAAACAACTGCTCTCTCTCTCTCAGCTGTTTGTTGTCAGCATTAAAATATGTTTTTGCAACAAAGCCTGTCAAGTTTTATAAAGCTGTCCTGTATACGCCGTATGTATGACGTCATCAGCGATTAGTCGAAGTCGACGCGACTTTTATTACTTGGTAGTCGACTTGTAAGAATAGCAAGTCGTTCAACCCCTAATATATTTTTTTTTTTTTCTTTTTTTCTCTAGTCAAGTGTGCCAATACCTCAGCACTGGAGCAGTCTCACTACTCTCCTACTGTATTTGTGAAAATGTTCATTTAACCCGCAGCAGGTAAAAAAAACAACATGCAAATTATACATCTAATACAGAGTTGAACTGTGAATAGTGTTCTTTGGCTTGGTATATTTACATTGTATGATGTAGCAAAAATAACAAAAAGCTGCAAGAACTTCTTCCACAGATAAACTAAAGCAGCTAGTTAGCTCAGCTGGACTTCACAGTAGAAATGTGGTTTTAATGGGTCACAAAGTGTTGAACCGTATGTGACTGAACTGGTATTTTGATGTTTTTTATGGTTTGTACACAGTCATATTATTTGATGATTTTTGGATATTTTTCAACAGGATGTTGAACTTACAGCTGATGTCACATACTAACTTGAACTGTCTAAAGTTTCCACTCCCCATGTTCACATGCCATGCACTGGTGCCCTCCAAGTCCCTCTGACCACCAGTAGGCAAGGTGGGTGAGGTGTTTTGCCCAAAGACACAATGACAAAGTAACCCAGTTGGAGCTGGGATTGAACCAGTGACCCTCTGGTTGCCAGACTGGTCACTCTATCAACTGAGCTACACGCTGCCCCTACAGTACAGATTAGGGCTGCTTGAAGGTGCAGTTGGTAGCACTGCTGCCTTGCAGCAAGGGGGACCAGGGTTCATGTCCCAGCTCTGCAGCTTCTCTGCGTGGAGTTTGCATGTTCTCCCCATGCATGTGTGGGTTTTCTCCAGGCACTCCGGCTCCCTCCCACAGACCCAAAACATGTATGTCAGGTTGATTGTTGTCTAAATTGTCTCTAGGTGTGCGTGGGTGTGTGACTGGTTGTTTGTCTCTCTGTGGCCGTGATGGACTGGCGACCCATCCAGGGTGTCCACCGCCTCTCGCCCTGTGATGCTGGACTTGGCTCCCCAACCCTCAGTGAAGGATGAAGCGGTTAAAAATATGGATGGCTGATCGATGGCTGTCAGGGAGTGAGGGGCACAGGTGTGTGGTTACCATGGTGACCTTGATGAGCCACTGGTAGCATTTGTAACATTTCTGTTGAAATCACAGTTTTCTTTACGTTTCTTATAAAGTCAAAATTTGGGCATTTTGGCTTTTCATAGATTATTACAAAGTTCATGTTGGAAGATCCTGCAGTTGCTGCATTTGCAACCTTCAAAATGTCTTGAGAAATGTTCTAGTTTTCACTGCCTGTGCTCTCATTATGAATGCATGCATCACCAGATCCTGCAGGTTTTGACTCCTCTCTCTGTTTGGTTGTGTGCCGTTCAGACATTTCTTGCCTGTCGGGGAAAATAATATATCTCTGGGAGAATAGTCAAGTCTAATGAAAAAGGTTTTAACCTCTGCTCAATTGAATCATATTCAGCACCAGGAAGGACACATTATTGAATTGACAGCTCCTTACTACCTCGAGCCAGACCTCCTCCTTTGATACACAGCTCTATGCATTAGATTCAACGAAATGTGATTACTTTAATATTAGTCTCATTTCTTCTACACTGTGTTTTCACACAGCATCAGCATCATCTTTCATTATCCACTTGTTCCTTGGAGGTTTTCCACTGCACTCATAAATACTCGGGATTATTCAGCCGCTGTCAATCTGTCTACTGCTTCATAAAATATACTGCCACCACAGGGTCACAGGATTCAAGGGGAGAGCTCTTGAATTTCAGGGGGATTTCTCTGTGAAGCAGGAAAGAGTGTAGCATATTGGATATGGAGCACCGTCTTCCTGCAGCCCACGATGCACTGACACAGAATTCTCTTGCCCAGGGGTGTACCTGATCTGTGCAGAGCTCGCAGAGACGACACCAACCTCAGACATGCAACTCTGATGAATTATTAACACTGTAGCAGAAAGAGGAGGAGATACAAAGGATGTGAAGCCACAACATGTCTGGAAAGTATGAGGCTCTAACTCGACATGGGGAACAATAAATATATATTTATATGTTTTCATTATTTATCAAACTGTGTGAAAGCATTCAAACAAATTATAAAACTCAATTTATACAGAAATCTAAACTGAATTTAGTTTAGAAGAGACTTTCCTTTGAGGAGAAGCCTTATTTTTATCATCCTTTCCATTCTTGTAATTTACGTGGAAAGGCAGCAAGATGTTATCAAAACATATTGATTGTAAAAACACTTAATAATTAAGTTGTTGGTGGAAATCTATCCTGGACACTTTGTTTATTTAACACCTTCCTTTAACAGAATCACAAAGAAAGATTCAAAATGAGAAAAAGACATTAAACCAGACAGACAACAGAAACAATGAGAGCTGAGAGCCTGTTGTGGTTCTTCATCTTTTGTTTGTTGTCAACAATGGACTACCTCAGTATCTGCATCTGAAAATTCATGTAGTTTCACCTGTAGTAGATTATTACACTTTAAAGTCATACTCAGTAGCCAGGTAAACAAACGAGGTCTCGCTAGCTATTTTACAGAAACACGTCTCGGTGAACTCACCCCGCCCGTCGGGTAAAATCCTTATGCCAGCCTCCCGCCGACATAGGACCACGGTTTGTAAAGGTGACAAAGCAGAGTCTAACTTCAGCCGTAGAAACGTTCCCCCAGCTTTTCCTCTTTTCACCTCCAAACGTTTTTAGTTTTCTGCTAGCTGAAAATGTGTTTTTTGGGGGGACTCTGGTATTTTTATCTTAAAATGGAATCACCCGCCGGCTCTCTGTCCTACTTCTACTTTCACTTCCGGGATGTTCTGCCCCAAAATGTGTCCGGGCGGATTAATGCCAATCCAAGCAGTGAGGAAATGCGGCAGACAGACAGCTGGATTGTCCAATTCTATCGTTCGGTCTGAACGATAGGATTGGCTGAAGTTTTTAGAGAACTGCGGGACAACCACTTTATTGATTTCTTTCAGGGTTTTTTTAATCTCCACAATATATTTATGGCTATATTATATTAGAACGTTGTTAAGAGGCTTAAAAAAAACAAAAACGTTAAAAGCTACATTGTTTACCTGGCTACTGAGTATGCCTTTAAAAGTCACCACTTCTTTTAATGAAACTGTGTAGAAGTATTCATTAAATGAATGTCTACGACCTATGAACTTTTGGAGTCAACCCCATTCAAACTGTACACCAACTGCCACATAAATCACACAAAATCATTCAATTAAACAGACATTATTCTATAATTTAGTGACATGCTAGCTGAGAGTCATTCACAACTAATCATTTTATTACTACACATTGAACAACACCTATGCTTACAATCGGGGCATTCGTTCTTGGAGTCAACCCTGCATTAGGTGTGTTCTTTTATTCACAAAAAGGCAGTTTAAAGAAACTTTATCAACCATGCTGAAGTAAATTTTAAAAAGTCAATCGGGGGGTCTGCAGAAAGATTTCACCCTACATGTGAAGCAGGCCCACATTTCACCACAGAACCAGGAGAAATGAATATCAGACCGTCTTAATCAGCTGCAGCTGAGAGCGTGTCCCCCAACCCCTTGGCTCTGGACCCTCTGCATCACCGTAAGCATGGTTGCCATGGTTTTCAAGGACTGAGCTCTTCATATCTTCTCCTCCATGAGACACATCACTGCATCTTATCACCCCAACTGGCCTGTTCTGTTCCTGACCCAAATCTTATTCTCAACTGCTAACACAGTGGGGGGAGTTTAAACTATAATATTGATATAATGTTTCTAAGGTTGGATCACATTCACTCTAGAAGCATGTATGGTTCTGTTGTTCCATCCTAGAACGATTACTGTTCACACAAACAAACTGAACCAAGAAGGAAAACGGACTCAGGTTTGATGAAAATGACTAAGCTGAGTTGAAACAAGACTCCTGCATGCAATAATTAAAGTTAGTGCTGTCATGCAATAAAAATGTGTGCAATTAATTAATTATGATCTGTAATTAATTAGTCTAATTAATTGCATTTTAAATTGCAGCTAGCTGAGGAAAGCCCTCATCTTGAGGTATTGTCATTTGAATTCATTAAATTATTGTGTCAGACCAATAACAACAAAAAGCGTCTTAATGCAGTCATTTATTGTGTTTAACAGACATCAAGCGTGTCTCTGGACATTTTCAGCCACACTCTGCAACATGAGGTGCAAATTAAAACTAGCCGCTCAGATCAGAGGCTGCGCATGGTTACGGTCCGGACCGGCCCAAAATCACCGGCGGCCCAGCGGGCATCGCCTGATAAGCCAGATGGCCAGTCTATGCCTGATTGTTTTTACGTAGACATAAAAACTACAGGGTTCAAAACTGCCTTTAAGAAAGTCCAGGGGTCATTCGTGAACTGAGCTGCTCATTTTAATTTGCACTTCCTGTTGCGAAGGGGCTCAGATAAAAAGCTCTCATAAAGGTGACGTCGTAACACCAGGCATCGGCTGTGTGTGCTACGTCGCAGCATCACGTCTAGATCACGTGATCACTTCCTGAAAGTGCGGGACTCTGAGCCTTACAGGGCAGGTCAGTGACACGCTGTCATTAGCCCAGCTCAGCACAAACACACCACTATAAAGGAAGACCGCATGCAGAAACGGTAGAGACTAAAAAACATAACGCGTTAATTATGGTTGTAATTAATTATTCGTAATTAATGCGCTAATCTGACACCTCTAATTAACATTTCTAGGTTTAAACAAAGTAAAGTAAAAAAGGGTTAAATATAATCAAACAGCATTACAAGAACATGTCAAAATGATGCAAAACATGCAGCTGGTAAATGTCCCACCTAATCCTAAAAATAGCCAAGGACTCTAAAAAGGACTAAATACTGTTTTATTCCAATCCAAAACATTTCTTCACATATCATGTGCTGCCAAAATCTGTGGCCCTAATACTACATTTCTACTCTCACCACAAAACAGAATTTAAGCTTTTCAGACTTCAAAGAGCCGTGACAGTCACACCTGATTAGAAAATTACCTTTGTCTTTGAGCTACGGGCAGAGAAACCCCCACTGAGACCAAATGTGACTTGTAAAGCTCATATTCTGGTGTGAACATTTCTATTATTATTTTTCTGATTGTGTCAGTACTTTCCTGTCATGTGGGAAAGTTTGAATAGAAAATGAAACAGTTCATCAACAGGTCAGTGTGAGAAATGAATTTTTTAGACAGTTTTTATACTTTTTAAATCAATTATCATCAGTGTTGGGTAGTAACGGAAAGCATGTATTTAGAATACTATTTTGACGTACTGTATTCCGATACAGTTACTATTTTTAAACATTGTATTTAGAATACAGTTATTTTCGTAATACCATTGGAATACTTCCGTTTTCCACTTTCCAAAAGATGAATAAATTAATTTCGGGCAGCGAGTCTCCGTATTGTGAAAGTTATCTATCTCATAATGCCCCAAACAACATGGCTCTGTTACCATAGCAACTCTAGGGCAGCCCGCAACACGAGGGTACGCTCCAACTTTGGCTCCGACTAGCAAGCACCGCGGTGCAAGGTAGCAGCAGGTAGAAACCTAGCCTGCTCCGGCTGGCGGCTGCTCATATGGATTCAGACCAAGCCGTGCAATGGTTGGAGCCACAACCGCAGCCGAAACGATAACGACAACCGACAAGCAGTGGAGGAAGAAAAGCGTTCACCTCCTGGAAGTTCAAGCATTTTTTCACTCTGAAAAAGGAGCGGGGCGAGCAAAATTTGATGGTGCAGCGCAATCTTTGTCTGCTGGCTAACAACGTACTATCTGCGTCCAAAGACTCTACGTCTAATCTAAAGAAACACCTTAAAGTAAGTTATTTTTATCCTTCTAGTTTTCCTTCCTTAGTGCTTTATTTAACAGTGCCTGGTGTTAGTAATGTAATTTCTCACATTTACAGTGTGACGCTAGCTTAATGATATTGTTGTGTTTTCCCCCAAATGTAGGTTTAACGTTAAAGAGATAATATATGCAGTTTTGCTTGTTTTGGGCTCCCTCTGGTGTCCATTTTAAATCACTGTCATAAAAAAAGTTAGCACTTAGTTTCTGCTTAGAAAGCTAAATCTACCTGTTGAAATGTCTCCTCAGCCTTTATAGCTTTCTACAGGAGCGGTTATTTACTCCTTCAAAGAAATCAGCTGTGTTCAAGCAGGGAGAGATGGAAAAAAATCAGGAATCATGAGCTAAAAACACTCCAGAGCTAGCATAACAGCTAGCCACTTTGGGTTAGCCTAACCCTTGTGAGACACGTGACTTCCTGGGTACCAGGAGATCTTGCAATCGTGGTATTCCGGATCTAATCACCAGATGGGGCTAAGTGACTTTTCATTAACTCTGTAAAGGGTCAGATTAGCACAGACTGGCTCAAGGAAAAGATTTAAAAATATGAAAAAGTTGCAAAGGATGCCTTTAAGAGCTTTCCACTTGGATGAACAATGAACATCAATTCACAATAATTAGCATGTTTTATAACAGAAGTCACAAACAGCATAAACCTCGCTGTGGCTGCAAAACAGCTGAACTCCATTTCAAATGACTAAATATAAAATCTAATCTAAAGTAAAAATATATTAATGCTGAAAACAGTTTGTCTCACTGAGAGGTAGCAGTATTGTGCCTTCAGACCTACCATTATACTTAAAAATATTACTTTCCAGCTGCTGATTAATTATATTGAATATTAATGCATTGCTCAGCTTTACCCTTCTTATAATATAATCACTAAAAATGAATATTTGTCTTTTTTTGTTGTTTTAGAGGAAGCATGCCAGTGCCCTACAAATTCAAGACACATCATCAGATGACTCCATCTCAAGCACACCACCTCCTCTCAAGCAGTCAACTCTACACACCTCTTCACTTACTCAAAGAAGACTTAATGGATTGGTGTTTGAGTACATTATAGCAGATGTACAACCTTTTTCACTTCTAGAGAATGACTCATTTCAGAAAATGATTGACGGAATCAGTGGTGGCAAAGTACCCATGTCAAGAAAAACTTTCATGCAACGCATAGAAAGTGAGGCTCAAAAAATGAAAGAGAGACTGTCAGGAACACTCCGTAAAGTTAAAACTGTTTGCACAACTGCAGACATATGGACAGCTCACCACAAGAGTTTTTTTGGTATTACCTGCCATTGGATTGAGCCTGAGACATTGGAGCGGAAGTCTGCTGCACTAGCCTGTGAACGGCTAACTGGGCGCCACACATATGATGTGATTGCTGCTAAACTTGCTGAGATTCATTCACAATTTCAAATCCAGGGCAAAGTCTGTGCAACTGTGACTGACAATGGAAGCAATTTTATGAAAGCTTTCAATGAATATGGAGGGCCTGAAGCTGAGGATGAAACTGATGGTGTTGAAGAGGATGACATACAATTTACAGATGTTGCAGCTGTTTTTGAGGCAGCTCAAGATGAAGAAGTGGATTTTTTTTTTGCCACCTCACCATCGCTGTGCTGCACACACTCTTAATCTTATTGCAACATCAGACTTGAACAAAGCAGCATCTCAGGATGTAAACAGAAAACTCTTCCGAAGTGCCATGTCCAAATGTGAAGCCATCTGGAACAAAGCCCATCGCTCATCTGGTGCTGCTGATGCAGTCCAAGAAATTGCCCAGATGAGATGCCTGGTTCCATCAGTGACAAGGTGGAGCTCAGAATACCATGCCATTGCAAAACTGATGCGCCTCTCTGATCAACAGCTGAGCGACATCTGCGACTGTGTCAGTGTGTCTAAATTCCACCCGCAAGAGATTGCATTTCTAAAAGAGTACACAACTATTCTACATCCACTGGCCTTCACTATAGATCTCCTCCAAGGAGAAAAAAACTGCTTTTTTGGTTTCATTGTTCCAACTATCATAAGCCTGAAAGCCAAACTGGCTGAAAAAATGACACAAGCTCATTTTTCATTTCACATACTCGCAGCTGTGATCAAAGCTGTTGACACTCGATTTGGGAAGGTATTTGCCAGTCATGAAGCAAGAATGGCAGCATCCACTATTCCAAAATGCTATCTTTGGTGGCTTGCAGATGTGGAGAGAGAAGAAATGAAAAGAAAGATGATCCAAGAGGCTTCTCTAATCAACTCAGGGGGGCCTCCTTTGGCTGGTCACAGGACAACTGCAAATGCCTCAAAAGGCCCAGATGTTCTAGAAGATGATGACAGCTTCTTCACTTTTGAGACAGCAGGGACAACAACTTCAACTGCAGAAGAAGAGGTTCAGAGGTATATGATATTTTAAGCTCATTTATTTTTTACCATGAACATTATCATTAATGTTATAATTGTATGACTATTTTGGATGCTTGCATTAGATAAAACTTCTTTTTGTGTTGACAGGTACCTTCAAGATCCAGACGAGTCCTTGGTTTCACTGAAGTTGTATCCAACTGTCAAAGCCCTCTTCATAAAGTACAACACTACATTGCCATCGAGTGCTCCTGTTGAGCGACTTTTCAGCCAGGGAGGACTCATTTTCACTCCTCATCGCAACAGAATGACAGATAAGCACTTTGAAATGTCTCTATTGCAGCGCTACAACCACCTTTACCGGTCTGTTGTTGAATAGGCCTTGTAGATAGGTGGCTAGTGGCTAATATGTTTGATCAGAAACAAAACTAGTTCATTTTGTTGCTTATCCTTGGATAGAGCCAACACATTTTGCCTTCTTTTAATGTTGTTCTAATATTCTTCTAAAGTTAGCAATATTGTTCTTCGGTGAGAAGTTTTCCTCATCAAAATTAAAATGTTGGATGTAACCATTGTTACATTACCTTGTTTTAGCATGCACTATTTTGAAGTATTTTGTCTATATTACATTTTTTGCACAGCTGTTATTTTTCTTGTAAATAGTGAAATACAAAGGGCAACCAAAATGCATATTTACAGACAGTAATGCTGTGTAATGTTCACTTTGCCACTTCATTATAGAAATAAAAATATAATCTGTTGGCACTTTGATAAATAAAGTAACAAAAATAATTAAATTGTTTTTATTCATTTTTTCCAAAGCCAGTTCATATTGTTTAGCATTATTATGCCCTCTGTTTTTCTGCAGGAGTAGCTACCAATGCATAATGTGACATTTAATAAACTTAAATCGTGTTTTATAGGGGAAGTATTCCAAGTATTTCGAATAAAGTACCAGGATTAAGCAAAGTAACGGAATACAGTACAGAGTACATTTTAGAACAGGTATTCAGTATTCTGTAACTGAATACATTTCCAAAGTATTCTCCCCAACACTGATTATCATTGACTAAAGAGTTTTAAGGGTCATCTGAAAATGCCAGCTGCAGACACCAATGGTGTCGTTTCTGATAGACCTGGTTGCACTCCAATGTGAGCCATATTTAATCATTAAAAAGTGTCAACAGTCAAATGTGGACCTTTTAATTTATAATGATTATGAAGAAATCTCAGATTTGGTGAATCCGCAACTATCTGAAGTTTAACATCAAGTTTAATTCAAGCTAAATGGCTGCATTATGATGAATATGTTTGTATAATCGCACCTTTGCCTGCAGCTGGACGTAGTGGTGCAACGGATCAAAAAACTCCTGGTTCAGATTTAAAGTTTGTCCAAACTACTGAGCTCAGGCGGAGGCAGGGTTTTCTTACCTGCTTTGACAAAATCTCAGCTTGCATTTCCTTTCTTCTGCTGTTTGTCTTTGCTTTACACCAAACTAAAGGTCCTAGGACATGTTTCTCTGTGAAACATGTTTTGATGCATAATCTGCATGGATTCATTTATTCACCCACCTTTTCCTGGTGAGGATTATGCTGAGTTATGGATTATGTGAAGTACATCCTGGACAGATCATCAGTTGATCACAGGGTCAGTCGTTTTCTGGACAGTTTTTTTAAGCTCTTGGGAGTAAAACAGAGGTAAATTGGGATAGTTCATGAATGAAACAGTAATAAGTAGGGGCGCACGTGTGCATGAGCACCAAAAACAATGCAAACGTACGAGTTCCTTGTGCCACTCCTTTGCACACCTGCCTTACATCTAATGCCTACAGCGCTGTCAGTCTTACAGCTCATTGTTACACACTGATGAGCTGAAGCCTGAGCGGAGCAGCTCGCTCTAAGTGTTACTCACTGGACTGACTCATTGAAAGAAACGTGTGCACCCCTGGTAATAAAGATGCTTCAGGGCTTATGCTTTGGCACATTAAGTGTTCATTATTTGTTCAACAATTCATCAAAAATGAATCATCTGAACAAATAATGTGCACTTGTTTTTAACTCTTTAAAGCCTGTGATATGAATTATTTATTAAGAATCTAGATGTAATATTGAACTATTTATTGACAAATATTAATGTTACAACTATAAAATGAGCTGTTTAATATTATTACGTAACTATTAGAGCTGGAGCGATTCGTCGACGTCATCGACGAATCGATTTTAAAAAAACGTCGACGTCAAATCCGGAAGTCGACGCGTCGCGCGCGCGCACCACACGCACGCGGGGAACCAAAACAAAGTCGCATGGAGAACATGACTCCGTCTCTAACAGCTTTCAGGCTCAGCAGCTTGCACTCCCAAGCTCTACATGTCACCAGAACACAACCCGCTGCTCTACCTCAAAGTTTTAGGAATAACCCGCTCCAGTGGTGGAAGGAGAATGAAGAGACTCACCGCCCTGGCTGCTGCTGCTGTGGTAAAATCCTGCTACATGGACCTTCTGAACATTTGTTCTCAGCAACAGGGACGATTGTAAGCAAAAAAAGCTAGGCTCACCAAAGAGCAACATGTTCCTCTGCAGCAGGCATCACCTAATGGAGGTCCAGACCCAGATCCGTTCATACCGGGAAAACCCAGAACCTGGTCCTGGGGAGGGGGGGGGGGGGGGC
>SSNR01000119.1:1408985-1432310 GCA_006937965.1 Callopanchax toddi | reverse complement strand
GGGGGGGGGGGGGGGGGGGGGGGGGGGGCAGCCAAGGAGACACTGGAGCGCTCCTGAGGAGCTACAAGGGCCCGCGGTTAGCGCGACACCTGGCTCGCCCCCTGCTCTAACTGGACCTCACCATGAGGTTCGGTTCGGAGCGGAGGAGGCGACCGTCCGGTCAGCGGTGCTCGCGCGCCTGTCGCCACGGGAGCGCGCGCCGCTCGTCTAGCTGTGTTTCTCAGTCTAACTGTCAACAGCTGTGGCTTCAACAATATTAACACTAAAACCACATTTATCTGCCAATGACTTTATTAGAAGTTAGTCTTCCTTTAACTTCAGTTGTTTTCAGAGACTCACGTTAAATACCAATGCATAAATAACCTAGATAATAACCTAAATAATAAGTAGTTTCTTTAGCCAAATATAAATATGACTCCTCCTGTTCTACAGCGATTCAGAGTGTAATACAGAGGAGG
Source organism: Callopanchax toddi (assembly GCA_006937965.1). Lineage (NCBI taxonomy): Eukaryota > Metazoa > Chordata > Actinopteri > Cyprinodontiformes > Nothobranchiidae > Callopanchax > Callopanchax toddi. The sequence continues at coordinate 1,431,852 of SSNR01000119.1, read as the reverse complement.
AGATGAGGGAGGAACACAGTGCTATACTGCACACACTAACAGAACAGCAGTTCAGTTTCATTTTGAGACGATGAAATAGTTTAACTAACACACTCAGGAATGTTTGCCGTGAACTACACAGTATTTGTTTTTGCTCTGCAGTTTATAAATCTTTAAAACAAGAGATTTATGTCAAACTGCAGCTCTTCCTCAGAAACTGTCACTTTATTTTGTGTTAAACACTCAGGAATGTCCACACTGTGCACCTCACAGTGTTTTGTTTAGTACTACAACTTAGTAGTTTTTCCAAACCTTTAAAGTAGAGTTATTGTACTGTAAAAGAGTAAATACTGACAGCTCTTCCATGTTGTAGAACACTGCTTTTATTATGTTTGAAGCAGAAGATGTTTGGCTTTGGAAAACAGTTGTACATTTAAGTAATTTATTACATTTTTTGGGGCGGGGGGTATTTATTTGAAATTTTATGGTTTTTATTAATCGTGCAACAGAAAAATAATCGTTAGAATAATCGTCTAATTATCCATTAGAATAGTCGACTATTCGATAAAATAATCGCCCGAATAATCGTTTTAAAAATAATCGGTTTCCCACAGCCCTAGTAACTATACAACAATATAACAGTAATACAGAATAAAAATGATCAATTCCACCTGTAGGTCCTGCAGCAGAGGGCATTAGACATGTTTAGGACTGGATATGGCAGGTTTTTGATCAACGTACTGATAGTAATATTCCATCTGGTCGCTTTTGTTGTTAAGGAGCCAGTTTGTTCCAGTTGCTGCTCATTTATTAGTTATTTTTCTTCTTGAAATGTTTCTTCCATCCAATCCATTTTTTGGACTGAAGGCGATGAGTTTTGAGTGACTTGTTCTGATTTGAAAGCTGAGCTGCAACTTTTCAACCATTTCTTATGATTTGTTACCATAGCAACACGTGACTCGTTAACAAGAAACCACAGCTAATTGACATGTCAAAAGTTAAAATACTGTATTGACCTGAATATAGGACACGTTTTTTTCATTCAAAATAATGTAAAAATGTAGGGCTGTCTTAGTTTTTTTAAGTCATTACACAACCGCACCAGCAGAGGGCGCAGGCTTTTTGTTAAGGTGTCAGCGACAGGAAGCTGAGCTCAGATCGCAAGCGGTCCGGTCCGAACCAGCTCAAAGTTACAGGTCCACTGGGGATTAAAATGTCCCATGATCAGTCCAGCCAGTTCCACTTCCAGAACCAGAGCAGGCGCTTTCAGCGTGAGCGGCTCAGCGCTGACTTCTGTCCAGGTGAGGGCTCGTCGGTCGATCCACGCCTGTCTTGGACCCCAGGAAGAATAGTTGCTGTAAGAAGCTAAGCAGCAGCTAATGGGGATTCATAAATAAATCAAATCAAAAGTCTCCTTCCTCTGAGCTCGTCACAACCTCAGTCAGCTGGACTGGCTCTGTATTGGTGGGTAAGCCACTCTATTTCTGTACCCAGAGATGAAGTTATTGGTGAGGACACGTCGCCTCCATCCATGCTAAATCTACACTCATTACATTCACTATTCTTACGTATCTTTTGCAACACACACACACACGGACAGAGGGAGAGAGAGAGAGACTCTGAGCCTAAGACAGAGCACAAGAAGAAAGAAAGAAAGAGATTTAACTGAACTTTTGTCTCTTTTTTTCAGTTGAATGAAATCTGTCGTCATGATGAAGAACGTAACCCCCGATTATTAGGCTAACATTAAAGTAGTGTGTAATTACAGTATTATTTAAAATAGTTTCTTTAAAAAGTTAATTAATTCTTTTTTCCTGAAGATTAGTTTTGGAAAGAGGGGGTCGTCCTATAATCCGGGTCGTACTATATTCGGGTCAGTACTGTAAGACCCAAACTGCAACCTAAAATCCCAAATGGGTTAAAGATAATAATAATGCATCAGTTTTATATAGCACTTTTCTAGGTCACTCAAAGACGCTTTACAGAGTTGCATCATTCATTCACACAGTCATTCTCACCGGTGGTGGTAAACTACGACAGACGTCTGTAGCCACAGCTGCCCTGGGGCAGACTGACAGAAGAGAGGCTGCCATTCTGACCATCGGCCCTTCTGACCACCACCAACATTCACACACAGTCACACTCACATTCACACAGGCAAGGTGGGTGAAGTGTCTTGCCCAAGGACACAACGACAATCTAACCCAGCCAGAGCTGGGGATTGAACCGGTGGCCCTCTGGTTACCAGACCGGCCACTCTCCCAACTGAGCTAATGCCGCCCCAAAGAGGAAGAGGCATGGATGTAAAGCAGCAAAGAGGAGAGAGAGGAAGAGGAAGTTTAAACCATTGCTTCCATCAGTCATAATGGGGAAAATGAGATTACTCACAAACAAGATAGATGAGCTGGAAGCTCCAATGAGGACCCAGCCAGAGAACGCAGTATCATGTGTTTCACTGAGACGTGGCTGCAGGATCAGATCCCGACTTCAACATCTTTCTGTCTGGTTTTCAGGTGGATCCAGCAGACAGATTTAAAATGGAGTGGAAAAATCAAAGTATTTGTCAACAACAAATGTTTAAATCCAGGACATGCTGCTTTGAATATTGTCTCTGCAGCCTCTACAGAGTGTCTTCAGTCAGAGGATTCTTCAGATCAGCTACAACACAGATCCTTCCTCAGGGTTTCTGCTGCTTTAAGGAAGCCAAATTTATGACTTTTTAAGACCTGTTTTAAGGCCGATTTGACCAAATTTAAGACCTTACATTCACGGAATGGGAAAGGGGATGTGGCCACCTTACAAATAGTTCTGACTAAACCTTTATTGGAACTGAAAGTGCAAAAAATCCAACAAAAAAACCATCAAGATAAAGAGTGATCTGCATTATATCTTACGTTAAGTGTATTGCATTTACCTAAAAATAATTTTAAAAGCTCTATTTTTCTGAATTAATGAGAAAACAGCCTTAAGTGACCTAGACCTTCTAGACCCTTGTGGTCTGGTGCGTTGCTGAGTTTCAGATGTTCGTAACCCAGAAATCATAGGGCCCTAGAAATTTAAGACCTTTGGACACTGAATTTAAGGATTATTTATCATTTTTAATGATACTTAAGGCCTTAATTTTATAAAAGCAAATTTACGACCTTTTAAGGCTTTTTAAGGACCCGCGGATACCCTGTTCCTGTCCACAGCTAGAGGACTATGACTTTTTTTTTTTTTTGGGGGGGGGGGGGGGGGGGGGGGGGGGGGGGGGGGGGGGGGGGGGGGGGGGGGGTGGGGTGGGGGGGGGGTCCATCTCCAGAGCGCGGGCAGAGACTGCAGATGAGTGTCCAATGTGGTTCGATTTCATTACAGGCAAATAAAACCGCCTCATATTTACCAACTTTACAGAAAACTATTTTCAGTCATATTTCTTTCACCTGCACAACCAGAGGAGTTTTACCACTATCAAGGGTAATCACATGATTTTAGCATAAGCTCCTGGTAAATTGTACTGACAAATGAAATGTAGAAATCCAGCATGAGGTGTAAATGTTGTCCTCGTCACTCACGTTTCAATTTCCCCACCTTTTTTAAAGACGCGCTCCCTGTAAAATACAAAGTAATCGCCTCGACCTCATTTCATTTCACCGCACAACGCCTATGCAAGGCTCCAAGACTCTGATGGTGATGAGACAAGGGCTTTTCACAATTACCTATCAACAAGAGATGTGCACTCAGATAAAAATAGCTTTCAATACCTGCAGCATGTGTTCTGCTGACTGAGAAGCTATAGGCACAACAGGCTGAAGTGAAGACTGTCAAATTAGGCAGCAAATTATGCATTAGATAGCAAAGGCATGGCTGGTGGCTGGTGTGATGTGGAGCAGCATGACTGCTCCGGGAGGTGAGGCTGGAAGGTTGTCTACCACAGTAATGGAGCCTGACAACCTGGTAAGAGAGCAGAAGGAAGAGAAAGGTAAACCTCGTGTTTTTAACCTTTCACAGATTTAGATAGTAAATTAAAGCAGCTTTTGTAATCACTACATTCTGTGGTTGTGAGTGACTTAATGTGTATTCACAGCGGCATACGAACCCTGTTGGCTCCGTTTGTAGGAACAGGCGTTTATATTTAGCGTGCTACTGTAGATGTGTTAATTGTGGCCAGCATACTGCATATCCTGTTTCCAAAGTCTTAACTGTGAAATTCTCATAAGAATATTGTGTAAATTTAAACCCGTCCAACAATCTGGATTTTCATATGTTTTGTGCTTTTTTTCCCTACTTATTCTTTCAGAAAGTTTCCATTGAGATACCCCAGACTTATTTGCATTGTGCACATTTCTTCACCAGAGGGAATAAAGCACCTGATTAATCACTTCTTTGAGCTTTAGTAGTCTCTAATAACATTTCAATCTGTGTCTCTTGCACCTCATAGCAGCAGGAGAGCTCTACCGAAGGTGATAAATGACTTGCTTTTGGTAACCAAGGTGGAAAATCCTGTTTTAGTCCTCCCAGATCTCAGTGCATGTCTTGACACAGATGATCATTCACTCCTACACTCCGGGCTGGCATCAATGCCACTGCCTCCAGCTGCTTCTCACTGCTGCACAGGTCTTTGTCTGACACTGTGGAAAAGATTGGGTCATTTCTGCGGGATCCAACATGGCTCCTAACTAGTTTCAATGCATTGTTTCTATTTAATGCTCATATTTTAGGTAGCATGCTCTGAAAAACCAACAGTATTGATAATGTGCTTCTCTCAGATACGCAAGCTGTACCTGTGTGTGTGTGTGTGTGTGTGTGTGTGTGTGTGTGTGTGTGTGTGTGTGTGTGTGTGTGTGTGTAACAGTGTTGCCAGTAACGCGCTACTTTGTAACGGTTACTCTAAAATTACGTCATTTTTCAATAACGAGTAATCTAACGCGTTACTATTTCCAATCCAGTAATCTGATTAAAGTTATTTTTTTCGAGCCACTGTGCGTTACTTTGCGTTACTATCTTTGTCCGTTTCCTTAAAATATTTATTTTCTTCCTGCATTTCTGTGAGCGGCGTTGTGTCACGTTCCCAGCATGAGGTGAAGTCACGTTTTCAACATGTGCACAGCTGAGGAGTCGCTCCAGCTGGAGGAGGAGTCACGTGACCTGTGATACCTTAGTATTTACCTGAATATCCGGGCATTATTTTTGTAAACTCCTCTGATAGAACAGCTTTGTTTTATCTTCGGGGTCTAGACTTTGTTAAGGAGTGTGAGACTGAGAACAAACGGAGAACCGACGAGCAGACTAGCATTAGCAGCCTGAATGTAGTTGTAGCTCCAAACAGCTGGACTGAAGCAGCGCCAGCCCTTTTTTGCATTATCATCATGACCTGGATGACTGAGAACCTTCACCAGCAACTAAAGAGACGTTTTGATGCATCCTTAGACAAACGCAGCAGTCGGTAAACAAGAGCTGATGTTAGCTCCTCATGGTCCTAAAACCCTCCGGTTTTAAGGAACTAACAGGTGAGTCTAAAGAACAGCTGATAACAGGAGCTAGATTATTAATTTTAGTCATAGTTGTGAATTTTGCTTTACTTTAAATTCAATTTTTTTTTATTTGTAAAAATAATTAAATAAATCTTTCTAAAAGATGAGATTTAGTTGTCAAACAAACATTTTTCCAAAAAGTATATTTAGAAAAGAGGGTCAGGTAGGGAATTTCAGGTAAATACTGTAAAAACCAGCTGCATCAACACAAACAACTATGGAGGAGAGAGATGATCGTTTTCTATCTGGAATAAATACAGTCAGGATTTAGAGTTAGTGTCAGATAAAGATGATAACATTAAGGTTTGTTCTAATGTTCATTCAAATGTTCTGATGTTAATAAAACATGTTAAAATGAATTTAATAGTTACAGTAATAAACAAGTTATTTTATAAAAGGTAGTTTTGCCATAAAAGTATTAAATGTCAGGTCAAGAGAGACTCTTTATTTATATTTCATAAAACCAAGTATTTTTTTCAGGAAATACTTTGGAAGTTCAACTTTAATATCAGGAGATCCATTTTGTTGACTTGATGTTAAAATTCACTTCTGTGTTTTAGTAAAACTGGAGGTTATTTTAATGTTGAGGCAGGAGGAGTCATCGGCAGCTGAATGTCACTAATAAAGTAACTTAAAAAGTAACTAGTAATCTAACTTAGTTACTTTTAAAGTCAAGTAGTCTGTAAAGTAACTAAGTTACTTTTTAAGGGAGTAATCAGTAATCAGTAGTCGGATTACTTTTTCAAAGTAACTGTGGCAACACTGGTGTGTAAACCTGTTTTAAACATACAGTGCTGTGAAAAAGTAATTGCCCATTTCAGATTTCTTCTGTTTTTGTAATTTGGCCCCAAAATGTTTTAGATCCCCAAACAAATTTAAGTATGAGACAAAGATAACGCGAGTAAAACCAAAATGCAGTCTTCAAGTGATGATCTTGTTTCTTGGGGGAAGTGTGTATGTGTGTGTGTGTGTGTGGGGGGGGGGGGGGGGTAACTGACCCCTAAATGTAAAACCTGCAGTTTTGGAGGCAACAGCTGAAATCAAGTGTTTGTGTTACCTGGTAATGAGTTCCTCATTTCGCTGTGGAGGATTTTTGTCCCACTCATCGTTACAGAAATGACTGAATTCAGCCACATTGGATGAATCTCCACCCTTAACAGCCTGTTTAAGGTCAAAGGTCAAAAATTCCCTTTCAGAATTGTCTGCTAGACAAGCCAATTCATGATTCCATCAGTTACAGCCAGTGGTCCAGGTCCTGAAGCAGCAGAGCAGTCCCAGACCACCACACTACCACCGTCATGTCTGACTGTTGTTTTATTTTGAAAGTTTTATTTTGTGTTCTTTTCTGTCAGCAGACGTTTTCAACTCTCACCTATTGACGTTCAATATTTTGTGATTATCAATAAAAAAGATACAGCAGCGTATTTGTGTCTTTTGTACCTTCCTCCTCACCTTTTCCTTTGTTTCTGCTGCAGATTTTTCAACATCTGATTCTTTTTTGTTAGTTTTCACTTGTTTTCATACCCGCTGTTGTTGAAGATGAGCATAAAGCTGCTGAAGTGACGTTCCAAAATATGACCCTGGCAGACTGAAGATATGAAGCTGAGCCATCAGCTGGTCAGCCGTTTGACAAATCAACAAGTAACAATTCACCCCGGACTAGCGGTTCCCAACAGTGTTGTTTTCACAGACGAGGACTATAACAACATTTTAGCGTTAACGCACCTTTTTTTTTCAAGACAATAACGAGATGCTGACGAGCTAAACGTGGCTCTTTGATGACTAAAATGAGACGTGAATATTTGTCTACTGAACCAGGAGTAAACATCATGTGTGGAGTTGTGGAACAGTATTTGGGTGAACTCTTTTTGCTGTCAACCATGTGAACTCAACGTCCACTTCTGAGCATCCTCTCATTGTGGCGGTGTTGAACCTTTACATTAGTCAGTCTGTTTTGTCTCAGGCAGCGCGCGCTCATCAAATGGATCCTTCTCAACAGCTTGTGACAACCCTGCTGATTGGTTCCATATTGTGTCCTGATTTAATCAACTCCACGGTGAGTCGTTTGCTTTGTTTCTTTTGTTTTACTAAAAATACAGCACTATATGGTCAGCCATTTAACACATATGAGCTAATGGCTAGGCTAACAAGGTTTGAGTCCTGATTAGTGATTTTAATAATTAAACAGCGACACGTCTTTGTTATCGTCATGGCTGAATGTTAGACCAATACTTATAGTGTTGATTGAATAATTTGGTTATTGGTAGACCACACCCACTTTGAGTGATCTCATTGGTGGGTGTGGTCCTTACTGTAAATAAATAACCAAAGATTCCCTTTAGGATGATTTCTGGATTTTAAATAAAACTGAGAAGCCTAAGAACATAAATTTACTATAAAAAAAAGAAAACAACAGTCACAACAAGGATAAATATATTGTGAAATGACTCAAAAGTTTTGTATCACTTGCAGTGGTTGAAGTGGGCCGGTAAGCGGCGGTACGCAGTACCGGCACTTCTAAAAATAGCTCTTTAGCGTTCTGCCACTTCTCGGGACGCTGAGAACGTACTCATAGCGTCCCGGAACGCTCAGTAGTGAGCGTCCGTTTAAATCCTTTTGCAAGCACCCCTGGTAGTGGTCAGCGAGCTCACGACGTCCACAACACCTCCGTGTTTGGGTTTAACCGGCATAGATATACAAATGAAGATGCCTCATTAAGCGCTGGAACCATTATCGAGGGCGTAAAGAGGCATCTGTGCATACATATGTCTATGTTCTCGTCTGTTGCTCTTCACAATGCGCAGGCGCAGACTGACCAAGCGAACAGTGGTTTCTGTGACAACCGGTCAACCGCGCATGCGTCGTTCTAGCTGCTGTTGCCGTGTTTATTAGCTTGAACAAATGATGAGAGATTGAAGGTTTTATTTTCTGTTTGGCTTTTTTGATAATTAATAAAGCAATGGAAATTAATTTGTAATTGTAATCATTTTATGTACGTAGTCAACATTTGATTTAATTTGATTTTAAATGAGATTTGAGCTGAGCTCCTTCCCTTTCAATTTGCATTATGATGCATAGAGAGAGGGGGACGTCTTTTTACTGAGCTATATTTACACTCAGGAATCTCAACATTTCATGTTCCGACCTCCTTGTTGTCCACTTCAAGCACTGATCACTTGCATATTTTATCTTTTGTTAGTGTAGTTTTGTGATAGTTTATAATGAATCTTAATTATAATACAACTGAACTGCCTTTAATGCAGTCAGTTGTGGACCTGAAGTGATCAGTAGCTGTTGTTGTGTTCAGTGCTCTGAGATCACGGTGCTTTATTAATAAACCAGAGTCAATGGAATTGAATAATCTGGGTTTTACATCTTTGCTATTGTTACCTTGCAGGTCAAAAGCTTAAACATTTGTAACCACTGCTCCATAGTGTTATTATTTCATGATTCCCACTCATTGGTTTCTGTCCATTCGCTGACATGCCTGAAGAGAGAGAGAGAGAGAGAAAGAGAGAGAGAGAGCACTGTATATTAATCCAATCACTCTGCCTCTCAGCTCAAATCAATACTTGGATTTATGAGCAAGTGTGTGACATATTTTTTACTCCCACCTCCTGACTGGAGGGCACTTTAATTGGTTAAATCTATTCCTCTGATTAGACACAATTCACACTGGGCATTGTTTAATTCACTTGTAATTAAGGAGCCAAGTAAAGAGACAGGGCTGTTAATTAATTAACACTCGGAGCCCTCACATGTACCGTAGATAACATCTGCAGCACATTCCTCCATTTATATTTTAAAGACTAAAGTGAGAAATTTCCCGCTCGTCCCTGCAGTGATAACATTCACTCGGAGAAGATGCAGCGTTGTAAACGACATCCTATTAGAACCCCACAAGTAAAACGAGTCGAAGCAGCCGACGAAGAACTGATTAAGGCTTGATAAATCTGCAGAACATGTTGACCTCAACAAATCTCATTTTATGGGTCTTGTTGCATCAGATTTAATTAGTGATCAATTTCTGCAAATGTTAACTGTTATAAGAACATCTTTTATGCAGATACATGTGTACATGCAGAAAGTAATCAGCGCCTGTGTTTTCATAGACCATGAAGAAATGTTACATCAGCAACACTTGGAGGAGAGCTACTGGTTTTAATGGTTCTGCAACAGCTTGGGTGGAGTTTTGAGTGAAAGTAATTCGCTCACTGGAGTGGACGCCCCAGCAAGTTCAGTCTTAGGTTAAATCATGCAATGTGCTAAGGAACTGCTAAAACCTAACAGCTACACCCAAATCTCAACAGGCCTCAGCTAAAAGGTTAAATGTTAAAAGTTTGTGACAGTGCAATAAGACAAAGTCTAAACGTACGGGTTGTTTAGGAACGATTGCCAGGAAAATGCAACTTTTCTCATTTAAAAAAATACAGTAAATATGTGCAGCTTATATTCAGAAAATTGCATCTAAATGAATCAGAAAATGTCTGGATGAATGTCCTTTAACCAACGCAGAGCTGTTTACCTAAAATGCATAACAGCATGTTTGAAAAAAGCCAAAGAGCATATCATCACTAACAGCTCATACCAGCTGTCAGCACGGTGCTGGAGGGATGATGATTTGGGCTTTTTGCATTCACTGAGTCAACTCCTGTAGATCAAAAAGGTAAAGAACCTAACATAATTAATAAATATCTAAAGTCATGATGTAGTAAACAAAAATCAGAAAGCTCAAAGAACTACTTCGGTCCTTTTAAAGAGGCGTTCTATAAGTTATAAGTTATCTATAAGTAAGCTGAAGGCCATAAAGGGCTTTTTGGTTCAAACATGTGAAAAGTGTGTTACAGTCATCTAGACGGGAGGAGATCAAAGCATGAAGAACCATTTCCTGTTCAGGTTTTGACACCAACTTTCTCAGTTTGGAAATATTTCTCAGATGATAAAAACAGTTTCTGACCAGCTGTTTTGAGTGACCTTCAAGAGACATTGATTGGTCGAAAATAACACCCAGAATCCTCAGGTTTGACTTTACAGCAGAACTTAAATGTCCAATCTGTTGACTGATCAGAGGGACCATCCTATCAGGGGCAACAATCAGACATTCAGTCTTTTCAGGGTTTAACTGAAGGAAGTGATTTTCTAACCAGTTAGTTGCTGACAGACACTCCAGTAGTTCAGACAGTTTGTAGAACTCTGAGTCCTTGAAGGTGTTGGTCCTTGGTGTTTGCAGAATCACATAGAGTAGCGTAGCGTAGGGATTCAGACGGTGTTCGGTTGAAGCTAACTAAACAACTGGTCTCATGTACAACTGTAGAAGTTAGCAAACAGGTAATACAGTGTTCGAATGCATCTGGAGAACTGTTCTGAACAATAGTTGTTATAAATACCAGAATATAAGCAACTAATTTGTCAGCATCCTGCAGCAGTGTCTTTCCTGATCTGGCTAGCAAAGAGTATTGCTCCGATCAGAGGACAGCTTCCTGTTTCTAGAAAGGGCTGAAATATTCCTTTTAGACCCCAAACTTAATGTTTTGGGACCTATAGTGGGGTACTGACTAGGGCTGAAACGATTCATAAACATAACAGAATAATTCAATGACAACAGATCCTCAAGGCAAAATGAATAGAATGCACACTTCTTTAAACCAGGTGTTATGAAAATGACTCTCTTCCCACCTGGATTGTTTTCTGGGGTAAATGTCTACTCTGGTAGTCTGATGTGGCCCTGGTTCATAAAGAGACAGGATAAAGAATGGCCTCAGGTATCCCTTGTTCTTTTCTGAAATTTTCTAAAATGGAAACACAACTTAAGACATTTTTAATAGGTTTAAAATGGTGTTTTATTAGTTATTTATCTACAGTAAGGGAACATAACCACGGTGACATCACTCAAAGTGGGTGGAGTCTAGAAGCAGGAAAAAATCTGACGTTTTTGAACAAGTGTGGTTTTAAATACTCCGAACAGTAGCTTCTAGTTGTTTTTTAATCCCATATTTAGTCAGATTTAGTCCTATTGAGTTATATTTATGTAGGCTGCATGGTGGCGCAGCTGGTTAGCACTGTTGCCTCGCAGCAAGGAGGTCATGGGTTCGCGTCCCGGCTCTGCAGCCTCTCTGCGTGGAGTTTGCATGTTCTCCCCATGCGTGCGTGGGTTTCCTCCGGGTACTCCGGTTTCCTCCCACAGTCCAAAGACATGACTGTCAGGCTAATTGGGCTGGTAAATTGTCCTTAGGTGTGAGTGGGTGTGTGGTTGTTTGTCTCGTTCGTCTCTGTGTGGCCCTGCGATGGACTGGCGACCTGTCCGGGGTGTCCCCCGCCTCTCGCCCCTTGACCGCTGGAGATAGGCACCAGCTGCCCCGCGACCCTCTGTGGAGGAATAAGCGGCTACAGAAAATGGATGGATGGATGGAGTTATATTTATTTAGTCCTGTTGAGATTAAGAATCTCTTTTTAAAGGAAGACCTGAAAAGCAGTTGGGGGTTCAGAATGTTGCCCAAGGTTTGACCTCAAGGTGCCCATGTGAAAGGCAGGCAGCCACTCTTCTCCCAGGCCAGGGTCGCCCAGTTTGTCTCCGTTCTCTCCTGATGTCTCCCCAGTGTCTCTCCTGATGTCTCCCCAGTGTCTCTCCTGATGTCTCCCCAGTGTCTCTCCTGATGTCTCCCCAGTGTCTCTCCTGATCTGGCTAGCCATTACTCCGGTTATTTCTGGACACTTCACTTCCTTCCTGTGATGTCACCAGTGAGTATGGTCCTTGCTGTGGATTATAATTGATAAAATATTTATTTAAGGTCAGTGAACATGTACAGGTATTTAGCTGTTTTCGCCAGCTCCAGCCTTTCCTCCAATAATGACGCATACAGATAGAAGCCACTTTATATGTTTTTTTTTTATTATTTAACTGTTCATTGAATAAGGATTTGACCTTAAACAAAAAATCTGAACTGCATGACTATTGTCCTGGATCCTAATAAAACGCATGAATATTTTAAAAAGTGGGTTAATTTATAATATGCTGATGTTAAAGGAGTTTTACAAGGTCCACTCTTCTGAAAACACCAGCTAGAACTGCACTTCAGAGGGCAGGAGAAGAGATAAGCCACTACCTGGGATAACTGTGTGTGTGTAGGTGTGTGTGTGTGTGTGTGTAAATAACTCTACGAGATAAGCTTGGTGGGTGTGAAGCTCACACTCCGTCAGGTCTCAGTATCCCCGTTGGCGTGTTGAAAGGCTCCGTTTGGCCCGGCGCACTGTGACATTTATCTGAAGCTCCGATGACAGTCACATTAAAACGCTCAGTTATGAGTTCAAAAAACCTGCACGTCTCTGCAAAAAATAAATAAATAATAAAACAATCTTCAGATGATTAACTACTGTTTGTTTTCAGCTGCACAAACTGGAGCAATATGCACCTGAAAAAAAAAGAAAAAAAAAGTAATACTTCCACGCAAATATAGATTCAGATTGTTTTCCCTTCCCGCCTGTGTCTATCCTTGCATGCAGATTGCTGCTGGCATCAGATTCCCAGGAATGAAGGCGTTTGATTTATTACCATCGTAGAGTGTTGCTAATATGTGTCCATGACCCGATAATGATGTTAGCCACTGGAATTGCCTGTCCATGTTAAAGCAATTCTTTTCATTACATCATCATTGCAGCATTAAATGATTACAGTCAAACACGGTCAAGCCTCTCTCTCTTCTCTTTCTTTTCACTCAAACACTGTATCTCCATTAGTCCTGTGTAATTCTCCAGGGACTGCCTTTTCTAATCATTTGTGTATTTGTCACGCAGACTGCACCATAAGCCCAGTGTTCAGGCATTATGCTGGTAGCTCTAGCATGCATTCAGATAACTGGTTTCCCGTAAATATTAGTCTTGCTACACCTTTTCAGCCTGAGCGACTCTGCTCATATTAGGAGGTGACAAACAGATGGGATGTGCGAGCTACGAGAAGAGGCAGGCTTATCAGACAGGAGAGATTAAAACGCCGCCTATTCCAAACAATCCTTTAATCATATCTACTAAAATCGAACACACAGTGATGCCACTCCATCTCTTCTGTTTTGAGTATTGAGTGGATAAATCCATATTTGTGAATACGCTGTTTTTAACAGAGGTAAACAAGCTGTCTTGGATAATCTAAATTCAATTTTTTCTTTAACAACAATCCAAATTGCTGTGGCACAATATCAGTGCAATCATAGCTCTTGATTATGGCATTGTTAACGCCGTAGAGTTTCGTAATTGTGAGTTTCGAGTTGCACAGGAAATTAAATGCGATTACAAAAACGCTGTACAAAAGGAGAAACACACTCACAAATCAAAAACACATCAGCACATAGCATCACTAAAAATAAATATGTCACAAAGAACGTTTATTAGCCAGGAAGACAGATCTCTGAACATATTTCTTATTTAACAAATGAAAGCTGCTGCAACCTGAATACAAAAACAGTCAAAACAGTCGATTGTCCCTTGACCACAACCAAACCACAGAGGGCCGTTGGGACAGGAAGGGGTCAAAAGACACAGAACTCATTTCAGTGCCTCAAAATGTCTAGTATGTCGTTTTAATGCTGTCAAACACTCAGAAGACACAATGAGGAAAAAGTGGTTCATTCAGCATCCTGTTGGGATCAAAGTCAACAAAGCTTGATGCAGAGGAATTTTTAAAGTGTGACTCACTGCTCTGTTCTTCAGGATACCAAGCTTTGTTTAGCTATATGTCCCTAAATGTTAGAAAACATCATTACAGTAAATGCATTTAGAAATACCATAACTACAAACTCAATGTCATTAGACATAAGGGGGTAAAGATACACGGGTTGGATAAAGGTATCGCAGTGAGTCATTGGCAGACATGTACACAAGTCATTTATTTCTAAGTTCAAGTCCTTTTAGGTCTTTACGTATTAAGTCCAGGTCAAGCCTTAAGCCTTTGAGGGTCAAGTCACAACGCTTTGAGAGTAAAGTGCAAATCAACTAAGGGTCAGATCCAAAGTCAAGTATTTGATGGGATATCCCAAGTCAGTGTTGTTAGGCATAAGGGAATGCAGAGGAAAATACCTGGTTCAAGTAGAAAGGTGATCTTATAGTATGACTGGCAGAAATGTTCACATGACTTTTTTAAAAAGCAATTCTAACTGAAGTCTCAAGCCACTGAAGGACTAGCAAAGCCAAGCTAGCTTTATTTATAAAGCATTTTAAAAACAGTGAGCATTGACAGAGGTGCATACCCTGGAATAAAAACTAGGGATGCGCCAACACCAGCATTGGTCAGATACTAAGGTCATGTACTCTTACTCATAAAAGTACTGCGATACTATGGAACTGATAACGTAGCATGATGATCAGCTTTCAGTTGAGCTGCAGCGAGAGACAACAGCAGCTAACTGGAGCTAACTCTGAAGCAGATAATTACTTGTGTTGTAGTAATAGTAGTAGTAGTAGTTGTTGTTTTATGTAGTAGTAGTAGTATACTCACACTCTTTCAATCCTCAAAGTACTGACGTTTGGTTTGGTAAAGTACCAGTAATCTGTAATGCACAAAACTATTTGACTTATTTTTTCTGTACCAACCATGATTTAGATCAATGGCAGTTGTTAGAACTCGTATCGGTACTCGGTTTGAAAAAAGATCTAGTATTGGTGCATCCCTAATAAAAACACAATAAAACAGTCTATGTTCAAAAACAGTGACAAGAAAGAAACACCAACTGAAGAAAATCAATAAAATACAAATAAAGTAACAGTCTATGCTGGGTTAAAAGACAAACCAATAGGTGGGTCTTCAGAGCTGATGTAAAAATATAATAGGAGTTTAAATTTATTGCTACAGTCTGGAGTATTTGACCAATGAGAGAACTTTCTAAATCCAACGTACTTCTTCTCCCCCCTCCAGTTCCCTCTAACCCAACCTATGCTATTGTGCAAGCGCATCACTCCAGTCTCTAACGCGTAATTCGACAAGTTTAGTTGCCAGACTTTTCTTTTTGAAGTTGTTGTAGCCCTTGGTACAGTAGCTGGGTAATGTCTAACATTTTACCAGACTGCTCGGACTTCTCTATGACCGCTCTCTTGTTCCAATGTGGTGACTGTAAACAGGAAGAGCATCCTGTGTGCGGCCCCACCTTTACAGGTTTGTGCGCATGCACGTTGATTGACAGCTGACAATGCAGAAACTTGAATTCTATTGGCTTAAAAAGTGATCCGGTCAGTGTGCATTCATAGAGATCTATGGGAGGAAGGAGGGTCTTCAGAAGAATAACAAATGTTGTGGAGCTCTGCCCATATATCATAGTTTAGAACTGAACTATCATTTGAAATATTTACCGTATTAAGCATTGATACATAAATAAATACTCTGTAGTTTTAATCTGTAATGGAAAAACATTCCACAATTTCGTAGCCATGACTACCCAATCCCTGTGGACTTGACTTGTGGGCAAGTCTAAGTAAAATGTCAAGTCTTTGAGGGGCAAGTTACCCCAAAACGTGTGTTTTCTATACAAGTGGTGTTGAATAATCAACAGGAGGCCGTTAATGTCCTCTGTTGATTTAGTGACAGCAGGCTCTGTTAGAGTAATGTTATGGAATATTTTTGTACCTTTGTAGACGGTCCCTAGGCAGTACCTTGATTCAACACCAGCTGCACATTGAAACAAGTGCTTTTGTAATGCACAAAGGACAGGTTTTGATTCAAATTGTCATGTAGGTTTTTGCTTAACCCACAGTAAGAACCCTAGTGGAAAATGTTAAAAACCTGCCAGGCAGTTTTTCAGTAAGTCAGCAGCAGTGTTGGGAGTAACGTGTTACAAAGTAATTAATTACTGTAATGCATTGCTTTTTTATTATGTAACATGGTAATGTAAGGCATTATAGAAAAAAAAGGTATTATTTTACTCGGTAAATGTCAGTAACGTGCGTTACAGTGCTTGTTTAACCTGGAATGAAGTGGTGGTTTTCCAGAGGAGAAACGTCACTCAGCGCCAAATGTTTCACTTCCTGTAGTCAGGCGGAGCAGAGAGGAGTGAACAGCAGCAAGTCTGGTTCTGTCTGGACCACGCAGCAAACGTATGCGTGTTTGGAACTCGGTCCAGAGGAGCGCAGCCCAAGTCACGCACGCTGTCCAAGTCGTGCACGGTCAAGGCAACCAAGGCCCTTTAAGACACATGAAAGCAGTAAACTGAAGTGAACGAACTGAGAAGAAGTTTTGTGATAAAGAGTCACTCTAACAGAACAGATTATTCACATCAGAAGTTGGAGAATTCGCTCTCTCGTGCACCGAGCAGAGGAAAACACTCGACATGCAGCGTCTGCTGCAGGAGGAGGAGCAGACAGGTGGAGGTACGAGTCAGACTAATGAATAGGGAGCTTGTGCACAGAGATATATATGTGTAGATTTAAATACACTGTATATAGATATGATGGATTAATATACGGATGGATGGGTTAATATCCAGATAGTTGGATATCTTCACATGTATCCATCACATCACCTACTACTGGAAGTGATCATTTAGATGGTCAAATCCATATTTGCATTTATTTTGGTGAGAGTAACTAAAAGTTAGGGATGCACCGATACCGATACTGGTATCGGTTAAAGTTAACCGATACCAGTGGCTTCACTGTCTGTGACTTGTGATTTCTGTTGTAGTTTCCTATATTGAACACTAGGGGGAGCTATTGAGCTAAAGAGGAACAGTGTGGGTTGAGAGCTGGAGATGGTGCCAAATAGTTCATTTTATTTGGTTAAAATGTGGAAAACTGCAATAATTTCACTGTGAAATCACAGAAAATGGTTATTTTTCACCTTATATTTTAGTTTTGTGACCATTTTTTAATATATATATTTTTTTTATCTAACTCAGTTATTTGTTGTAAAAAGCAGAGAAGAAAAAATAAAACCTGTATTCCAATTTGTGGCATTTTTTTTTGTGTGGTAGAAGTATCGGTATCGGCGAGTACTCAGATTTAAGTATCGGTATCGGATCGGTTTTGAAAAAAGTGGTATCAGTACATCCCTACTAAAAGTAATGCAATAGTAGTGTAATGCCTTACAATTAAAAAACAGTAATATTGTAATGTAATGAATTACTTTAAAATGACAGTAATAAATAATGCATTACAGTTTTGAAGTAACTTGCCCACACTGCTCAGCAGTGAGTAGCAAAATTAATTCTGTGTTGTAACTCATCAGCATGGAGAGCAGCTATTGGCTGTCACTAGCAGTTAAATTACATCATCGCCTAATTAGCATAGTTAGCCATGTTTATGGATTTCTAATGGACACTGTAGGAGAGAGGAAAAACTTTGTAGAAGAAATAAAAAGTGAGTAAAACACTAAATATATCTAGAACAACACATGAACTTTTGTTTTCACATCCCATCTTGACTGTAAGCCAGGAAGGAGCCAGCCAGCGGCAGACTCACACATCAGCCATTCATTTGCATTCTGGAAGCAGAGGGGTTAAAATGCTCTGACTGCAGCTGGGAAGAGGTGACTGCTCTTCATGAACTGGCCATGGAAACACTTGCTGCTCATTCAGAAGAGTAAAATGCTCTAAATATAGCAACAAATAAGACAGGTTGGCAATTCTGAAAACATCTTACATTACAAATCATAAAACATAAGCTAAGGTTTATATTGTTCTTCTGAAATAATCTCACATGATTAAGCTGAAGCACATAAAGTGCATGTGGATCCAGTTTGTGTTGCCCTAAATTCTCACTACGCTGCTGAATCTGACCCAAACACAGCAGTTAGAACGTCACATTCTAATCCTAATCCTGAGCTTCATCTAAACAATAATCCCTGGTTGAAGACTACAGATAAAGACTGTCAAATTCTGCTAGTTTCCCCCATTTCAGCCTGGATGTGTCACAGTTAAATGCTTTTGATTAAAAAATGATATTTTATTTGTAACACAGAGGATCTGTAATAGTTTATTTGATCATTCTCTGACTCCGTAAATGAAGCTGAGGAATAATCTCCAGCGCCTCCTTGGTTCAGCCGTTTCTGATATTCATCCTTGAGACATGAAAATTCATTTTTGTTACCCCGCTGTGACACACCGGAATATCTGCACAGGAGAAACAAAGTACCTTTTGAAAATTGAGATTTCAAAATCTGTCATCATTTCCAGCAAGAAAAACAGAATTACAAGAGCGGGGTGCGACTGCGATCCTCTCTCCTTGAGCTTGGCAGGTTTTAATTGGCACCTTCTAATCAGCAGCTATTGTGCACCTGGGACCCCAGCTGAATGCAGCTAAATAAATGGAAGCTTATAAATCATATGCTCAGGGCTGTGTGGAACAGAAGGTCTGAAAACACTTTTACACTGAAACTAATTTACAGCATGAATCTATGTTTGCTGGAGTTTGTTTACGCTCATCTATAGATCCAGAAATAAGTTCCAATGTTTGGGAAGTCTACAGCGGCTGGGACAAAAGCACTTAGTTTTTAAAACCAGAAAAAAGTAACTGATGTGTAATGAAATACTAACTGTGTTGTGCTTTGTTTGATCCTATATTTGAATGTGTTTAAAATATTATATTTGGATGCAAATGAAACCCCATCTGTTACAGAGTTAAGGTTTTCTTTTCTAGTGGGTTAAAGCTTAAAGTGGAGCTAAAAACCCAAAATACAGGTATATATAAATATATACTGTATTTTTATTTTTATTAAGTTTATTTCATTCAAAGTAAAACACCCGAATCTAGGACGACCCTGATTATACGACAACCCCTCTTTTTCAAGACTGGTCTTTAGAAGAAAGATTTAATTCACTTTATAAAGAAACAATTTTTATTGAAATTTTGAGAAAATCATTTAAATAATACCTTAATAACAGACTTCTTTATTATTTGCTTATTAATCAGCAGTTCAAAGTCTCCATGGCAACCTATTTCAGTCAATGAGAAAAAAGTTCAGGTAAATCTCCTTCTCTCTCTTGTGCTGTCTCTGGGCTCAATCCCCCTCCCTCTCTCTCTTTCTCTCTCTCACTCTTGAGACTGTGTGTGTAGGAGTGTGTGTGTGTTTGTGTGTGTCTGGCAAATAAAGATACGTGAGACGGACGAGGTTCTGAGGAAGAATGCGCGTGTGAATCGAGTCCACTCACGCTGAAAGCACCTGCAGCAGGTCCAGTAGTCCCGATCGGATCACCGAGGTCCGAGAGGAGGTGTCAGCTCCGTACGTAGGCTACGAGAAACCCAGACCCTGTACTCTGAAAAGAAAATCCAGTCCCGAACCGAACCCACACTAGTCTGAAAACGCCAGAAGTGGACCTGGCTGCTGCTGGACTGGCCTTCGGTTATTTTAATCCTTAGTGGACCTGTAACTTTGAGCTGGACCGGACTGCTTGTGGTCTGAGCTGCTTCCTGCTGCTGCGGCTTTGACCGAAAAGCATGCACCCTCTGTTGGTGGGGTCATGTAATTACTAGGCCGTGATTATAAGACAACCCCCCCCCCCCTCTCCTTTTTCACATTATTTTCAATGAAAAAAACTCATCTTATATTTGGGTCAATACGGTATTATCAGCCCCACAAACTTCCACAGAGATGGATAGACAGAACAATCTGCACCAAAAAAAAAAAAAAATCAAGATTCAATTAGACACAGTGGTTCAGGCAATAGGNTGGTTTCTCTCATCCCCATTAAGTGATTATATAAAGAAGATACCGCTCTGTATTTTCCTAAATTATATATTTCGGCAATCATTTTAATGATCCCTTTGTTATCTAAATAAATATTATGTTAAATTTTTTTTTTTACCATAACAGTCCCTTAATTGTAAATATCTAAAATAATCCTGGTTTGTCAAATCACATTCCTCTTTCATTTCCTGGAAACTCTTAAAATTGTGTCCTTTTAATTAACACGCACCAAGCTGTTATAACTTTAATAACCCACTGCCTATATGTCAAGTCCTGGATGCCTGGCTCAACATTTTTATTATAAGCAGGCCACTGGAGTAGAGGAAGTTCCTTTTCTAATTTATTTCTCCTAATTATTTTTAACCAAACTTCCAGTGTGTAGCGTGTCACTCTGTCTACCTGATTAATTAATTTCTTCCTCGTTTCCACTGTCGGAACTTCGGGGTAATTTCTGTGAGGGGGGAAAGTGACCGGGACATTCCTGTGGCTCGGTCCTCTCAGCTGTTGTGTCTCCATTACAGCCCCCACCTTTCCGGAACTTTTGTAAGACGTCAGCATCGACGTCACTGACAAGCGTAAAGGCGCCAACAGACAAGGAAGTGGAGAATAATAAATAGATCAACGATGGACAAAGAAGCGATGGTTGCGGCGTATTTCTCTGTTTTTATCCATAGTGATGGAGTGATGAACAGAAGGACGAGTATACTTCATGACGAACTAATCCAACTTCGAAGACACGGTCATTTTGCAAGCTCCGACAACAACACACAGGTAATTTATCTCGGCGCGGTCTGCTTTCATCATTTTCCTTCATCCCACAACCAATCAGCACGAGTTAACCACATTTCCCACTCTGCGAGTCTATCGAGCCGATCAGAGTACCTGCCCCTGATCAGGGACTACGTTGGTCCCTGTAATGGCCCTCTCGAAATTGCCCGCATAAATAGAAACAGTTGCGTGAAAGTTCCAAGTAGTGTTCGCTGCAGAACCAGAAGGCGGAGCTGCACCAGGTTCAGCCCCGCCCATTGAACCAGAGTCAGCCCCGCCCCGCTACACAGCCCCACTGACTTCCATCCATCCATCCATCTTCTGTAGCCGCTTATTCCTCCACAGAGGGTCGCGGGGCAGCTGGTGCCTATCTCCAGCGGTCAAGGGGCGAGAGGCGGGGGACACCCTGGACGGGTCGCCAGTCCATCGCAGGGCCACACAGAGACGAACGAGACAAACAACCACACACCCACTCACACCTAAGGACAATTTACCAGCCCAATTAGCCTGACAGTCATGTCTTTGGACTGTGGGAGGAAACCGGAGTACCCGGAGGAAACCCACGCATGCACGGGGAGAACATGCAAACTCCACGCAGAGAGGCTGCAGAGCCGGGATGCGAACCCACGACCTCCTTGCTGCGAGGCAACAGTGCTAACCAGCTGCGCCACCATGCAGCCGCCCCACTGACTTGTTTTTCTTTATTAACTTTATTGCAACCAGGGTCAGCCCTCCTCCCGCTGTTTTTTTAAAATAACTTTATTGCAAAAGAGTGAATTTACAAGAAAATAACTGAATATCTGCCTGTTTCTCCTTCTGTTTCCCCTTGTTTTCAGGATAAAACATATCCTCAAAATTGATTAAATATCTCAGGGTTTCAGTCATGTTCTGGTAACAGTTTGTGAATGAGAAACGTTAACGTTTTCTGTCATATGGACTACAACGAGAGACAGTAAGCTTAACAGAGAAAGCCGAACTAGCCCAATTTGCTTCGCAGCATTGGCCGCTGATAGCGGCTGTTAGCTGCTATCAGCTGTTAGCTGCTCCTGGCGGGGGCCAAAGCGCCGGGGAAAACCCTTAGCGCTTCGTGGACCCGCAGCATGTAGCTCTGCAGACCCAGCGTAGCATTAGCCGCTGATAGCAGCTGTTAGCTTTGCCCTTGGGCTCTGTGGCTTAACCTGGCAGGGGCCCAAAGCACCGGGGGAACCCTGAGTGCTTCGCGGACCCGCAGCGCAAAGCTGCGCCGGACCAGGAGCACCGTACGAAGCTCTGCGGACACGCTCGCAGCATTACCCGACAACGAGCTGTTGCATCTCCGCCGGACTTTATGCTCTGGATCCGGCGGAGATGCAACACCTCGTTCTCGGATCTAACAGCCCAGTGTAATAGTCCAATATAACCAGGTCAATCACATGGGAGGTGTGGGAGCTGACTCTGATGGAATGGCTGGGTCTGATTGGTTGAATGGGCGGGGCTGAACCTGGTGCAGCTCCACCTTTCTGGTTCTGCAGCGAGCAGACTCTCCAAAGTTCCGGTAAAATTACCCCAAAGTTCCGACAGTGGAAACGGGCCTAATGTCTGTATGATCGGGTATTGGGGGCATTACAACTAAAGATGGGGAAGGTGTAAAAATTAGAGGTGTCAGATTAGCGCGTTAATTACGATTAATTAATTACAGCCCTAATTAACGCGTTATTTTTTTTAATCGCGTTAATCGCATTTTTAATCGCTTGACCGTTTGCATGCAGTCTGCCGCTGCAGTGGTGTGTGTGTGCTGAGCTGGTCTCCTCGCGGTGTGTGTGTGTCACTGAGCAGCTCTGTGAGGCTCAGAGCCCCTCACTTTCAGGAAGTGATCACGTGACCTACGCATGATGCCGAGACAAAACAAACAGCTGATGGCCATAGCGGTGTTATGAAACCGGCATCACCTTGTAGAGCGCTATTTATCTGA
>SSNR01000119.1:1370433-1408975 GCA_006937965.1 Callopanchax toddi | reverse complement strand
TTTTCTAGTGGGTTAAAGCTTAAAGTGGAGCTAAAAACCCAAAATACAGGTATATATAAATATATACTGTATTTTTATTTTTATTAAGTTTATTTCATTCAAAGTAAAACACCCGAATCTAGGACGACCCTGATTATACGACAACCCCTCTTTTTCAAGACTGGTCTTTAGAAGAAAGATTTAATTCACTTTATAAAGAAACAATTTTTATTGAAATTTTGAGAAAATCATTTAAATAATACCTTAATAACAGACTTCTTTATTATTTGCTTATTAATCAGCAGTTCAAAGTCTCCATGGCAACCTATTTCAGTCAATGAGAAAAAAGTTCAGGTAAATCTCCTTCTCTCTCTTGTGCTGTCTCTGGGCTCAATCCCCCTCCCTCTCTCTCTTTCTCTCTCTCACTCTTGAGACTGTGTGTGTAGGAGTGTGTGTGTGTTTGTGTGTGTCTGGCAAATAAAGATACGTGAGACGGACGAGGTTCTGAGGAAGAATGCGCGTGTGAATCGAGTCCACTCACGCTGAAAGCACCTGCAGCAGGTCCAGTAGTCCCGATCGGATCACCGAGGTCCGAGAGGAGGTGTCAGCTCCGTACGTAGGCTACGAGAAACCCAGACCCTGTACTCTGAAAAGAAAATCCAGTCCCGAACCGAACCCACACTAGTCTGAAAACGCCAGAAGTGGACCTGGCTGCTGCTGGACTGGCCTTCGGTTATTTTAATCCTTAGTGGACCTGTAACTTTGAGCTGGACCGGACTGCTTGTGGTCTGAGCTGCTTCCTGCTGCTGCGGCTTTGACCGAAAAGCATGCACCCTCTGTTGGTGGGGTCATGTAATTACTAGGCCGTGATTATAAGACAACCCCCCCCCCCCTCTCCTTTTTCACATTATTTTCAATGAAAAAAACTCATCTTATATTTGGGTCAATACGGTATTATCAGCCCCACAAACTTCCACAGAGATGGATAGACAGAACAATCTGCACCAAAAAAAAAAAAAAATCAAGATTCAATTAGACACAGTGGTTCAGGCAATAGCCTCGTTTCCACTATCTGAACTTCGGGGTCATTTCTGTGAGGGGGAAAGTGACGGGGACATTCCTGTGGCTCGGTCCTCTCAGCTGTTGTGTCTCCATTACAGCCCCCACCTTTCCGGAACTTTTGTAAGACGTCAGCATCGACGTCACTGACAAGCGTAAAGGCGCCAACAGACAAGGAAGTGGAGAATAATAAATAGATCAACGATGGACAAAGAAGCGATGGTTGCGGCGTATTTCTCTGTTTTTATCCATAGTGATGGAGTGATGAACAGAAGGACGAGTATACTTCATGACGAACTAATCCAACTTCGAAGACACGGTCATTTTGCAAGCTCCGACAACAACACACAGGTAATTTATCTCGGCGCGGTCTGCTTTCATCATTTTCCTTCATCCCACAACCAATCAGCACGAGTTAACCACATTTCCCACTCTGCGAGTCTATCGAGCCGATCAGAGTACCTGCCCCTGATCAGGGACTACGTTGGTCCCTGTAATGGCCCTCTCGAAATTGCCCGCATAAATAGAAACAGTTGCGTGAAAGTTCCAAGTAGTGTTCGCTGCAGAACCAGAAGGCGGAGCTGCACCAGGTTCAGCCCCGCCCATTGAACCAGAGTCAGCCCCGCCCCGCTACACAGCCCCACTGACTTCCATCCATCCATCCATCTTCTGTAGCCGCTTATTCCTCCACAGAGGGTCGCGGGGCAGCTGGTGCCTATCTCCAGCGGTCAAGGGGCGAGAGGCGGGGGACACCCTGGACGGGTCGCCAGTCCATCGCAGGGCCACACAGAGACGAACGAGACAAACAACCACACACCCACTCACACCTAAGGACAATTTACCAGCCCAATTAGCCTGACAGTCATGTCTTTGGACTGTGGGAGGAAACCGGAGTACCCGGAGGAAACCCACGCATGCACGGGGAGAACATGCAAACTCCACGCAGAGAGGCTGCAGAGCCGGGATGCGAACCCACGACCTCCTTGCTGCGAGGCAACAGTGCTAACCAGCTGCGCCACCATGCAGCCGCCCCACTGACTTGTTTTTCTTTATTAACTTTATTGCAACCAGGGTCAGCCCTCCTCCCGCTGTTTTTTTAAAATAACTTTATTGCAAAAGAGTGAATTTACAAGAAAATAACTGAATATCTGCCTGTTTCTCCTTCTGTTTCCCCTTGTTTTCAGGATAAAACATATCCTCAAAATTGATTAAATATCTCAGGGTTTCAGTCATGTTCTGGTAACAGTTTGTGAATGAGAAACGTTAACGTTTTCTGTCATATGGACTACAACGAGAGACAGTAAGCTTAACAGAGAAAGCCGAACTAGCCCAATTTGCTTCGCAGCATTGGCCGCTGATAGCGGCTGTTAGCTGCTATCAGCTGTTAGCTGCTCCTGGCGGGGGCCAAAGCGCCGGGGAAAACCCTTAGCGCTTCGTGGACCCGCAGCATGTAGCTCTGCAGACCCAGCGTAGCATTAGCCGCTGATAGCAGCTGTTAGCTTTGCCCTTGGGCTCTGTGGCTTAACCTGGCAGGGGCCCAAAGCACCGGGGGAACCCTGAGTGCTTCGCGGACCCGCAGCGCAAAGCTGCGCCGGACCAGGAGCACCGTACGAAGCTCTGCGGACACGCTCGCAGCATTACCCGACAACGAGCTGTTGCATCTCCGCCGGACTTTATGCTCTGGATCCGGCGGAGATGCAACACCTCGTTCTCGGATCTAACAGCCCAGTGTAATAGTCCAATATAACCAGGTCAATCACATGGGAGGTGTGGGAGCTGACTCTGATGGAATGGCTGGGTCTGATTGGTTGAATGGGCGGGGCTGAACCTGGTGCAGCTCCACCTTTCTGGTTCTGCAGCGAGCAGACTCTCCAAAGTTCCGGTAAAATTACCCCAAAGTTCCGACAGTGGAAACGGGCCTAATGTCTGTATGATCGGGTATTGGGGGCATTACAACTAAAGATGGGGAAGGTGTAAAAATTAGAGGTGTCAGATTAGCGCGTTAATTACGATTAATTAATTACAGCCCTAATTAACGCGTTATTTTTTTTAATCGCGTTAATCGCATTTTTAATCGCTTGACCGTTTGCATGCAGTCTGCCGCTGCAGTGGTGTGTGTGTGCTGAGCTGGTCTCCTCGCGGTGTGTGTGTGTCACTGAGCAGCTCTGTGAGGCTCAGAGCCCCTCACTTTCAGGAAGTGATCACGTGACCTACGCATGATGCCGAGACAAAACAAACAGCTGATGGCCATAGCGGTGTTATGAAACCGGCATCACCTTGTAGAGCGCTATTTATCTGAACCCGCTGCAACAGGAAATGCAAATTAAAACGACCTGCTCATTTCACGAGCTACTCGACCGGAACCGATGACCACCATCAGCCCAGCACAGCTCTGATCACTGATTACACGTAGCTGTCAGCCGGTTCGGTGCACGACCGGCCGGCTGACAGCTTCCACCGCTTGTGGAGCGCAGCGCTGATCACTAGTAGTAGTCTACACTGAGTGATCTGACGGACTACAACGGTTTATATTCAAAGTAACGGCGCGACGTGGCGCAGCGCTGACCGCTGGTGTATTTCAGCCTTAAATATCAGCTGGTCCGGTGCGCGACCGACCGGCTCAGTTTCCACCGCTTGCCCAGCACAGCGCTGACCACTGGTTACCAGTAGGCCTAGTACACCGCTGGACTGGCGGTGTTATGAACCGGTCCAGTCAGCGGTGCCCGATGGAAGACATGGACGTAGTTTGGGGGTGCAGGGGGGACGTAGCCTCTGCTCGTTTTTAAAGTCAGTTTAGAGTCCTGTAGTTTTTACTGTCTAAAACAATGTTGCTCTATATTAAATGGATTCTGGCTGTTGTTTTTAGGTGTAGGGTTGATATTATGGCTCTTTTTAAACAGTTCAGACCCTCTTCTCCACCTCCTCCTATCCCTGTATTCAAGTTGTGTCCCCCCCCACCTTTGAAATTTAAATCTCATTCTTGGTGGAAGATCAAATCAACTTTATTTATAGAGCACATTTCCTGCAGAGCAACACAATGTGCTTTACAGCAGATAAAACATAAACTAAAATCAGATGAGGGTTAACAGAGCTGCTGCAGACTGAGTCCACTGACCAAAGTAATGGTTGCACTGGGACTGAATCTGTTCAGGTCTGTTAAACACAATAAATGACTTCATAAAGACACTTTATGTTGTTCTATATCAATCTACTGGTCTGACACAGTCATTTAATGAATTTAAATGACAATAACTCAAGAGGAGGGCTTTCTTTAGCCATTTCTTTAGATGCGATTAAAAATGCGATTAATTAGATTAATTAATTACAGATCATAATTAATTAATCGCACAATTTTTTTAATCGCATGACAGCACTAGTAAAAATCAATCCATTCATCCATTTTCTACACCGCTTAGTACTCCAAAGAGAGTTGCAGGGAGCTGGTGCCTAATTCCAGCAGTCAAGTGGCGAGAAGGTGTAAAAATATAACAAAAAATATTAGTCCTATTTACATAAAAGCACTTGGATAACCCACATTTGTATAGCATGTTTCAAAGTCATGGACTACAAAGTGCTTTTCATTATGGGCATTCACACATTGATGGCAGTGAGCTACAGTGACCGTTGTTCTGACCATCTACTGTCAGTGAAGTGTCCTGCTGCCCGAGGACACAACAAAAATGTGATCCAGCTGGAGTGAGGGTTGAACCAACAACCCTCTGGTCACAATACTACCTACTGATCTACTGCCACTCATCTAGCTAAGTCGGAAATTAGCAAGAAAAAAAGAGTTTCTATTACAGACATACATTTAAGAAAATAACGCTGATCTTCTCAGACTTACTAAGTTTTTAAATGTGGAAGAAAATAGTCTCAAAATTTCACAAGACAATTTCTGTTGAGTGTACAGCACGTTGACAAGACGTGTGGTGCTTTATAAATAATGGAATTTCAAAGAATGGGAAAACAAAAATTGAGAGGGAAATTAATTCAGATAATTATGATTCATTTAGGCAGATTTTCAGACTTTTTAAATGTGCATCTGAGTATTGTCCTTGAAATGGGGTAAAGTCAGTTTAGTGTTCTTTGCCTTGTCAAAACCACAGCTTGGTTATCCCAGTGCTGTTTTAGTTGTCTGTGTTGCCGTTTCCCTGTCAGTTCCTGATAACGCCCATCTCAGAGGGTATGTTAGCCAAGCAGCAGGCATTAGTCTGTGTCAGTGGGTTTTCAGTTTACCTTTATGTTGAGCTTTCTGTACAGTGAACACATTTAAAAAGTGAGCACATTTCCATTCACGTTCTCCCTTTCCAGCCACTGACTTGATACATTGTGTTGATACTTGCAGACATTTTGGTTCATTGCCTTCTTTTTGGTCCAAGTGAAATTCACCGGCAGATGTCGAGCTGATAGATAAATACATAAATCACTGGGAGGTGTGAAGTCACCACAGATGTGTCCTCATATACTCACAGGAGTCTGGTTTGGCAGCAGTGTAATGGTGCTTGCAGGGTTTTGTGAGCAGCTTTAGAGTCTCTGATGAAAAAAAACACCTTAGAGAGACAAGAGAAACGGGACTCTTATCACTGCACTGGTAATTAATCGCCGTGTGTTGCTCTCCCACATATACAGTCCACTCCTGTGTTGCACCCTCTCATTTACAGGCTGAGAGACAGCAGGTGTTCAGGACAAAGTAAACAGAGGGGAAGTTGGAGGGAGGCATCGTTCGACCTGCTCTAGCCTGCTGTTATGAGGCTCCCTGCTGAACGGAAAACAAGGATACACTTCTGTTGTTATGCAAAGCCTGCTCAGCCATTTTTTTTTTTTTTTTGCCTTTCTGTGCAAGTGCCAGGCCACAGCCCAAGGTCAACTTCCAGTGTAAGGTTCACAAATATTCCCCCAAAGAATCACTCTGCAAAAAAAGAGCTCTGTGTTATGGTAGCTGTAGGGGAGATGGCTGACTGCCACACTCAACCGATTGTCTCACACAAATCCATTTTGGCTATGAGCATTAAAAGTTAAGTATGTTAATTACTTGTCCTAAACTAGTGAAAAGAGAGGTGTAGAGGAAAAGACCTAGAAGAGGCAGGAGGCCCCGCCCATTCTGAGGCGGTTCCTTCCTGTTCACAGCGTATCATTTCTTCCCTCACGCTATGCTGCTCAGAATGGGGGACTGCACTGAAGTAATACCTGCTGGTTTCTTTATTGTCATGATCCCCTGTCTGTTCTGTTTTAGTTCTTGTCTGGTCTGGTTAGTCTTGTCTGTTTCCCCTGTTGTTCCTGGCTCCTGCTCTCGCCCCTCCCTCACGTGTCAAGTATCTCCAGGTGTTTCTTGTCCCGTTGATTTCGACCACAGTATTTAAACCCTTCTGTTTCTTGTCTCGTCCTCGGTTCATCTGTTCTGTTACTGTTTCTGTTCCTGCTCTGTTTCCTGTAGTCATAGTCCTGTCCAGTTTATTTAATAAAAACCTTCATTTTTTGGATTACCTCCGTCTCCTGCCTCCTGCTTACCAGCACCTTGGGTCCACCTGCCTGATCACAGCCACCGCCGTGACAGAATGAACCGAGCCAAACGTTTGGACCCAGCTGGTGAGTTCTTGACGCTCCTGGAGTTTAAGGAGCTGGAGGAGGAGATGAGGTCGCCGTTCTGGGGCACACGTCTGGCCATCAAGCCCCAACATCGGAGAGGGATCGCTGGCGGCGTCCCGCCGTCCTCCGCGATCCTGTTCAGCGGGGTCATGTCCTCACGTCATCGGCCGTCCCATAGACCCAGCTCCACGCCTCCGCCGCCCCAGACCCAAGCCAAGGTGCAGCTGCCGCCTCGAGCCCGGAAGGAGCTCCGCTTCCAGCAGCCCCCGACCAAGGAGAAGCCCGCTGCCGTACCCGCAGCCTTCGGTTCCGCCGCTGCCGTACCCGCAGCCTCCGGTCACAGAGCTGTGCCACCTCTCTCGGAAGAGGTCATTGATGAGGTGAGCCAGCTTATCACGGACACTTGGACTGACGTTTTTTCTGTGCCCTCATGTCCCCACCAGAGGCTGCGGGCCGCCCAGCTGCTAAACTCCCTCTTCACGTCCCATCCGGGACTGAGAACTGTGCCAGCCCTGAAGAGCCGCTACGCTTTTGTTCAGAGGGCTTACCTGACAGCGCTGAAGGAGGTCGCGGCTGACGGTCTGTCCTGCTGTTTAGAGGAGGGTCCAGTGTCCTGTCAAAGTCCTGAGGATCCAGTGTCCAGTCAAAGTCCTGAGGATCCAGTGTCCAGTCAAAGTCCTGAGGATCCCGTGTCCAGTCAAAGTCCTGAGGATCCCGTGTCCAGTCAAAGTCCTGAGGATCCCGTGTCCAGTCAAAGTCCTGAGGGTCCCATGTCCAGTCAAAGTCCTGAGGGTCCCGTGTCCAGCCCAAGTCCTGAGGGTCCCGTGTCCAGCCCAAGTCCTGAGGGTCCCGTGTCCAGCCCAAGTCCTGAGGGTCCCGTGCCCAGCCCAAGTCTTGAGGGTCCCGTGTCCAGCCCAAGTCCTGAGGGTCCCGTGTCCAGCCAAAGTCTTCCTGCTCAACGTCCTGTTGGTCCCGGGGTCCGTGGGTCCACGCCGGGTCCAGACCTCGAGCCTCAGCCTCGTCATGCAGGGCTGCCTCCAGGCCGCCCCCTTGATCCAGAGCCAGACCCGGGCCTCCCTGATCCAGAGCCGGACCCGGACCCCCCTGGGCCACGTCGCGCCGGGCTGCCTCCGGGCCGCCCCCCTGAGCCCCGTCATGCCGGGCTGTTTTCGGCCCTCCTGCCTGGTCCCCCTCCTCCCTCCCTGCTTGGTTCCTGTTTGGGCGTCTGGGATCCGCCCCTTGTGGGAGGGGTTATGTCATGATCCCCTGTCTGTTCTGTTTTAGTTCTTGTCTGGTCTGGTTAGTCTTGTTTGTTTCCCCTGTTGTTCCTGGCTCCTGCTCTCGCCCCTCCCTCACGTGTCAAGTATCTCCAGGTGTTTCTTGTCTCGTTGATTTCTACCACAGTATTTAAACCCTTCTGTTTCTTGTCTCGTCCTCGGTTCATCTGTTCTGTTACTGTTTCTGTTCCTGCTCTGTTTCCTGTAGTCATAGTCCTGTCCAGTTTATTTAATAAAAACCTTCATTTTTTGGATTACCTCCGTCTCCTGCCTCCTGCTTACCAGCACCTTGGGTCCACCTGCCTGATCACAGCCACCGCCGTGACACTTTATAGGGAAATTTAGATTTATTGGTATTTTATAATGAATCTAATTTTATTACAACTGAATTATATTTACAGCAATAATCTGGCCTGAATCTGTGCCCAATAGGTTGCTTTGCACAGCGCTTTCAGATGACTTGGGTTAGGTGTGTGAACTGGCACTTTATAAACAATCACTGATACGTTAAACTGGTGTTATTCTTTTACATGCGACTGTAATAACTGGCGACTTCCATCCGGTAGCATTGAGTAGCTATCCTCTCCAGCTACTGTTGTTTTTGCAGTAACAGTAAAATGTCAACACACTGCTGTTGATAACGGCTTCATGCCAAAATATATTCTACAAATTTATCCACTCTTACATAGGATTTTTCTACAGTCAGTGCTGGTTTTGACATGCACATTGATTCGTTTTAACCATGCACCCAACTAAAGACTTTTGTATCGGAGCTGTGCACGCTGATCACCTTCCTAATGAACTGTCACATACAACAATTAGCAGCATTTATATTGTTTCAGGTCACCAGGAGCTGCTGAACGCAGGACAGAACCAGTAACAACCCAGTGGCAAACTGGAAAAGAAATAGCTAATCTGTGCTTCGGACATCAAAAATTGTTTTTTTAACATCATTTTGTTTATCCGTGTAACAGGAGAGAGTGACTTTATGGTGCATTTAAGTACAACATGTAAACTCAATAATCCACAGTGAAAAAAGAAGCCAGGCCAGTTAGATGAGAAAAAGATTCTGATTTTAGCAGTTCCTCAGATTCAGAACTTCAGGCAACTTTTCTTTAATTTTGACATGACCTCTGTTAACCCCGGTACCAGGGGCAGCTGCGCTACCCACAACAAATTTGATCCAAAAACTTGCTTCACCTTTACCAATCGATACAAGTTGCTTATCCACTTGATGGGAAGAAATTCAGCTAAAAGACTGAAATAACAATTACTACTCAAACAAAACACAATTCATACAATAAGCAACATGACAAAGCAACAGCAAGATGCTTGATGAATACAGAAAGAACTGACCATAGTGATTACTCAACTTGATGCACAACCAAACAAATATCTCATTTGAAAGCTCAGACTGCACAGATGTCCTTATAAGTCTCATCACTATGTGCAAAGCACAGTTACCCAGCAACATAAGACTTACCTCACCTTTTTTTGCTTATCCGGGTCACGTGGGCAGCATCCCAAGTAGAGAATCCCAGAGCAGGTTATGCCTGAAATACCTCCTCAAAGAGTCATCCAGGAGGCATCATGAAAAGGGGCCCGAGCCACCTTGACTGGCTCCTCTCGATAGGGAGGAGCAGTCATTCCACTCCCTCCCGAATGTCCGAGCTCCTCACCCTATCCCTAAGGCTGAGCCCGGCCACCCTGCAGAGGAAACTCATTTCGGCCGCTTGTATCTGCAATCTCGTTCTTTCGGTCATTACCCAAAGCTCATGACCATAGGTGAGGATTTGGAGGTAGGTTGACCGGTAAATCAACAGCTTTACATTCTGGCTCAGCTCCCTCGTCACCATAACAGACCAGTTCAGTGTCCACATCACTGCAGACGCTGCCCCAATCCGCCTGTCGATCTCCCGCTCCCTCCTTTCCTCACTCGTGAACAAGACCCCGAGATACTTAAACTCCTCCAGTTGAGGTAGGACCTCTCTCCCGACCCAGAGTTAGCAAGCCATCCATTTCCGGTCTAGAACCATGGTCTCAGATTTGGAGGTGCTGATCCTCATCCCAGCCGCTTCACACTCGGCTGCGAACCTCTCCAGCAAGAGCTGTAGGTCAGAGCCTGATGAAGCTAGGAGGACCACATCATCCGCAAAAAGCAGAGACGAAATTCTCCTGCCACAAAACTCAACACCCTCCACACCACGGCTGCACCTATAGACATCCTGTCCATAAAGGTTCTGAACCGTACCAGTGACAAATGGCAGCCCTGGAGGAGTCTAAACCTCACCATGAACAGGTCTGACTGACTGCTGGCTATGTGGACCAGACTCACACTCCTCCGGTAAAGGGACTGAATCACCCGGCCATCACCCATAGTCCCGTAGAACCCCCACAAGGTATCCCTGGGGACATGGTCATAGACCTTCTTCAAATCCACAAAACTCATGTGGATTGGTTGGGCAAACTCCCATGTCCCCTTCCATCACCCTAGCGAGGGTAAAGAGCTGGTCCACAGTTCTACAGCCAGGACAAAAAACACATTGCTCAGAAGACTCTACGTTTGACTCCTGGCTGGCTCCTAGAACCGTCACCTTACTGTGGTGGAGGAGTTTGAGTGCCCTAATGATCCTAGGAGCTACGTTGTTTGAGGCACTTCGTGCCTCTGGTAGGGCTTCCCATTGCAAACTGGTCCTAGATGAATGGTGAGACAAAGAGCAGTTCATAAGACCTTTCATGGAGACAAGACCAAAGAGTCTGAGTAACCAGCCCAGAGGATTACTGGGGTCCCACCCTGGAGCCAGGCCTAGGGTTGGGGCCTGTAAGTAAGCACATGGTGGCCGGGCTTTTGCCCATGGGGCCTGACTGGACCCAGCCAGATCCAGATACATGGGCTCATCCAACTGTGGACCCATCACCTGGCTGCAGCAGGATCGTGAAGGGTCCAGTGCAATGTGGATCAGGTGGCAGACCAAGGCAGGAGCTTTGGTAGTCTCGTTCCCGGACAAGAAAACTGGCTTTTGGATAACTATTCTTTTGAATTAAAAACAGTATTACGTTCAATTGCAGGATACAGTTTTTTGTTGTGTGTTCCCCGCCTAAGGATAGTCGGCTAGCAGTGCCTACACCGCGCTCGGGACAGTCCAGACTCCTTTCATGTGTCATTCCACGATGGTGGAATGACCGACCAAGCTACCAGAGCAGGGGCATCCCTGTCCATCTTCAAGAAATTCCTGAAGATCCAGCTCTTCAGAGAACATCTTCTAGACTAGCACCTACCTTCCCCTACTCCTCTTCATGCACTTCACTCTATCCTGTGTTCTTTTTTCCCTCATGGTCACCTTAGAGACTAGTGTTAGACCATCTAGTTTGTTTAGGGTTAAATGTCAGGGTTAGTTGTTTGTTAGCCTCAAAGTACTAAAATGTGACTAAACCTAATCAGCATTTTAGTCTACAGACTTGATATTAAAACCAAAGTGCTCCTAAAACAACTGCTTTCTCTGAGCAGTTTGTTGTCAGCATTAAAATATGTTTTTGCAATAAAGCCTGTCAAGTTTTATAAAGCCATCCTGTATACGCCGTACGTATGACGTCATCAGCGATTAGTCGAAGTCGACGCAACTTTTATTACTTGGTAGTTGACTTGTAAAAATAGCAAGTCGTTCAACCCCTAGTATCTACTAAAAGTTGTAAAAACATGATAGCTGAGATTTTATCTAAATGGTAAATGGATGGTTTCCTGATGACTTATTTAAAGGAGCTTAAATAATATTTTATATCTTAGGTTGACCTTTAAGCTCTTTTGATTTTATAACATTTACGGATACCAGTAAAATATAGGTTTTTCAAATTAGTAACTAACCTGCATCTTGTGTGAACTGCATTAATGGAAAAGGTTCAGCTTGTCCTCCTGCATGTTAATGTTAATCCTAATGGTGGTTCTCAGAAACACTGGTATGTTCTGAGGTGGTAGTTGGTAGGAAAAGTATGAGAACCACTGATTCAATCCAATCAGCACTATGTGAGAAATTCATTGAAAATTCAAAAATATATGTATCATGTTCTACAAAATATCACTTCCATGAAATTAGTTGTGATAAAAGAAAAAAAACATCAGATTTCTTATCTACTGTATTTATCTTTGCTGCTGTGAAAGCTCACACCTGTCATCACCCAAGGTAAAATGTCAGAAGCACACAGTCGACTGATTGAACACAGTGTTTAATTTTTAATAAAAGTGTGGATTTTGATCTGCTTTTCAAAGACTTTGACAGTATCTGCACGTCTTATGGAGGAGGTTTCTGATGGGAAGGAGCAACGATCTCTCAAAGAAATTCTGAATTTAGAAAATGGAGCAAAGCACAACCAAGCAGTCACCCTGGAATAAACTCAGGGCCTGCTTCCTAAAGGACAGTGTGGCATTTGTGTCAGCTAGCAAACAAGTGACTGCTCATTCATTAGATTCTTAAAGTCCTTGGTAAAGGTGATGTGCTACTAAAACAGAATCTCTTTGTGCTGGCTCAGTTTATATGCACATTTAAATGAGATTTTATGGCTGCATTGGAGGAAAAACAGCAAAGATGTTTGGAAATTATTGCTATGGGAAAACCTCGTCATGTCTTTAGGTCCATATGTGAGCATGTTGGGTGAGTTTTACCTGATTTTTCCTGGTGATCTCAAACTGCCATTGGTTTCTGGCAGAAGATTCCAGTAATTTATACAAAACCTTACATATATCACTCAACAACAAAATTAATTCAGTACAAGTCGTGGAAAAAGGCAGTTTATTCATGAAATATTAATTGCTTTCAAGTTCTAAATCTTTACCCACATCAAAGGGTCATCAAGATGTTTACGTCCTTCAAGAGGTCCATTCAAGATGAGTCAAATGAAAGAGATGTATGGCTTTAGGACGCTACCAGAATAAAATGATATCCACGGGTTAAAATGTTTGCATTCTGGTCAATGGTTGTGTAAATTACTGAATAATTCAAATCACATACACACTATGACATGTATACTTTCTCAATACTATTATTACTATACCTATAACGTCATTACCTGTAAGTTTCATCAAATTTACAAGAAGGCTTGAAATGTTTCACTCTGTTAAAGGAATCTATATAAAATATGACTTTAACATTCTGACACGAGTGGAGGAAATTAATAAACTTTTTCACCATAATCTTAATTTTTTAGAACTACCTGTACAAATGAATCAGTGATGCTAAAATCAAAAAGGTAAAAATATTTAAAAGAGAGGGTGAGATCTTGTCACACTGTGCAGCAAATCTTCAAAAGTTTAGGTTTACACTCCTCTCATCATTTCTTCATATGAAACAAAGTCAAGTCAAAGTTTTTTTGGGGGGTTTATACATCAGGTCCAGCTTTGTTCAAAGATTCTGAGTCTTTTACTGGAGCAACAAGGATTTGATCTCACAAAGAGAAGTATGAGCACCAAACTGTGCTGCACACCAAAGAGCGTTTCTCTTTGCTGATGCTGTTTAAAGAGATTTATTTCATTTAATGTGGTGTTCTATCAATTATATACAGTATAACCACTGGTGACATCACCAGACAGCACTGCTGCATCGTGTTGTCAGACATGAGCACATGCACATTTACCACAGAACTCAGATATCCACACACAGCTTTTTGAGTAGTTTAGAGGGGTGAATCGTACCAGCTTAGATGTCAAATTGAGCACTTGCTACGCAAAATGCGTAAAGGTTGGCAGGTCTACATCACTCAAAGTGAGCAGAGTCTCAAGACTAGGAAATAGTCCTCTGACATTTTCAATGTCATGGTTAACCAGATTAGGAGAGACTGCTGCCAAACTATGAAAAACTAGTGGCTAATTCTCAGGTTTTTTAACAAATTCTTGCAAAAAAAAAATCACACTAATGTGCAAGAGTGCAAACTACAGTAATACAATTTAGAATGAGACTGTTTGCAGCTGCAGTGGCACATACACTAGCAGTCATTTGGATGTAAAAAAAATGATCTCATGAAAAATTGTCAAGGTTTTCAAAAAGGCTAGGTAATATGGCATTTGCATTCATATGAACTTTTTATGCAATACTTGTTTTAATACCCCCCAAAATGCAACTAACCGTTTGGCAGCAGTGTCTCTAATTTGGACTATTTCTCCAGTCAGAAGACTACTTCACAGTGATGTCACTGGTAGGTATGGTCCTTACTGTGCACCACTTCAAAATGACCAAAATTCCATAAAGTTCTGTAATTAAAGATGCATGTTGTGTGTGTTTGTGTTGGGTTGGTATACCCAGCCTCTTGTCTGTTCACTGCTGGTGGGATAGGCTCCGCCCCCCACAAAAGCAGAGGTAGAAAATGACTGAATGGATGTCACTCTAATGTTTTATTGTAAATCCTTACTTTAAAGTTTGGAGATGTATTGTTTTACTCCTGACAACCTATTGCTACTGTTCAGAGCTCTGCAGCTCCAGGAGTATAATTAGCATTCTGTCTGAAGTCTTACAGACGTGTTGCTATGACCTTTAGCACAGTTTGAACTTTCAACTACTATAAAATCATATATTCTACATTGTTGCATGCCAGAATATCCTTAGACACACCATTTGACATTTCCATAGGACATGTTTTTTTTTTTGTAGTTTTTTTTTTTTACAGTGGCACACTTGGTATTTTTTTGACTTGGCAGTAGCTGCTGGCTCAAGAATCTTAGAGTATTCTATGGTGAACTGGATAAAGCTTCAGTTTTTTATTAATCTTTAATTTAGATGTATTATTAGCCATGTGTTAAAGCTGCACTGTGTAACCTTCAAACAAGCTAGGTATACAGTCAGGTCCATAAATATTGGGACATCGACACAATTCTAACATGTTTGGCTCTATACACCACCACAAAGGATTTGAAATGAAACAATCACATTGTGCTAAAACTGCAGGCTGTCATCCAAATCAGGTGAACGGTGCAGGAATTACAACAGTTTATAAGTGCCTCCCACTCTTTAAGGGACCAACAGTAATGGGACAGAATAATAATCATAAATCCATCTTTCACTTTTTAATACTTGGTTGCAAATCCTTTGCAGTCCAGTCCAGCCTGAAGTCTGGAACACATCGACCTGACCAGACTCTGGTTTCATCCCTGGTGATGCTCTGCCAGGACTCTACTGCACCGGTCTTCAGGTCCTGCTTGTTCTTGGGGCATTTTCCTTTCAGTTTTGTCTTCATCAAGTGAAATGCTCAGTCAGATTCAGGTGATGTGACTGACTTGGCCATTGCATAATAATAATAATAATAATAATACATTTTATTTAAGGCGCTGTTACAAACCAATGCTTTTGTTTTTAATAAGGAGATGAGTCTTGAGAAGTGGGTTCCAATATTTATTTATTGACCCAAAAGTTAAGTAAAGGAATAACAAAAATCGCCCCAGGGCCGGTAGAACTAACACAAAATACTAAACACAAACCCTGGGTGATCAAAACCAAATAATAACCAGAAAACCTGCCAGCAGGGGGAGGGAGAAGACTAACACAAATACCTATTAATTACCAAATGAAAACTCCACCGATGAAAAGAAACACAGGATCGACCTCCCCCTGATCTGGCAAAGAAAAGAGAAAGAAATGGTTATTTACAGTTATTATTTACAAGTTATGTACACACACAATACACCACTAAGTGACAGTGTGATTGTGAAAATCGAAATAACTGTTAAACCCTTAAAGCGGCACTCTGGAGCATTTTTCTCTGTATCAAAGTTTTCTAAATGTTTTAAATGATATTTCAGGTCTAAACTATGATCTATGGGTTGAGTTCCACAACATCTGTCATTCTGATGAAGACCCTCCTTCCTCCTAGAGACCCCTTTTCATTATTTCTTGCCGCCGACATTTTTCAGCCAATGAAATTCAAATGTCTGCATTCTCTCAACATGCACGCGCATCGACCAAACCTGTACCAGTAGGGGGCGCTGTTGTACAGGACGCTCCGTGTGTTTCTCTGTTTGCCACAGCTTGTTCACTGAGGACTCACAGCTCATTTCTACTAAAAACCTACCCATTCTCCAGCTAAAGATGGATTTATTTTTATTTTTAAACCTTTCACCTCACAGAATGGCAAGACTTGACAGGATTATGCGTTTATTTTGGTCAGAAAGTTCATCCAGGGCCGAGTCAAGTTCAGCTTCAGAGTCCAGCAGCAGCTCTCTGCTAACAGAGCTAATATCAGAAGCAGCAGGGACAGAGAGGGCTCATCAGACTCTCGTAGTGTTGGAATAAGAGTCGTGAACTGTGAGTGATTAAACCCTACACATTGAGCTGTACAGTTCATGTCCGAAGTATATGCGCCGCGCGCACACGCGCACACGCGACCGGACGCACGTGTCGAGATGTTTTGAGGAGGAGCCTTTGGACGCTAGATTCAAAAACTGCTCTCCTGATGAAATCCTCCGGAGTGCCGCTTTAATTTACTTAATTTACAAAGAGTGCTTTAAATCAACACTCTGAGCCAGAATTAACAAAAGGCTCCAACATAAAGAAAAAAACAACTCAGGCTGCTTAAACACAAATGTTAGCTTTTTAACTATTTAGCTCTGAGGACTACAACAATGAATTTTGTCAGCTCCAATTTCAAACACAGTCAAAGACACTATAACCTGAGGAGCTAGGTTGGAGACTACCCACAGATTCAGAGTAGCTCCTTGAGCCACGGTGTTTCCTCTGCTTTATACTGTTCCTGGCTTGGGACTCTGATTAGCCAAACAAGCTGCAGTTGGAGACTGGAGGAGCAAAATGGCGCGCTGTGATGAGGTCATCAGGAATGACAGGTCCGTTTCCGGGGCAACAGGGGAGTGTCTGAGTCAGTCCAGGCCGACGCCTTCTTTCAGCTCCTCTCCCACAGCTGAAGAAAGTTTCCTGGTAGACTGCAGGCTTCAGGCAAACAAAACAAAACCACGGCAACTGTTCCACAGGGGTCGTGACAGGCGCCTTTCTAAAAACTCAAGGTCACCGTACATTAAAAACAAGAAATTTCAAAGCATTAAAACAAACACATAAAAACATCAATACAGAATAAAAACATCAATCAAGAATTAAAAGCTCAGAGTGATCCCAATGAATGGGCAGTTTTAAACAGGTGAGTTTTGAGCTTAGCTTTGAAGTGATGGAGAGAGTTGGTGTTTTTGAGGTCGACCGGTAAGGAATTCCAGAGGGACGGAGCAGATCTGCTGAACGCTCGACTTCCCATGGTGGCGAGTCGAGCAGGGGGAATGTGTACGTTGACAGAGGCTGAGGATCTGAGCGTAGGGAGGGTGTAGATTTTTGTATGAGTTCAGAGAGATCAGAGGGGGCTAGGTTGTGAATGGCCTTGAATGTGAGAAGCAGTAGTTTGTAGATGATCCGATACCTTACTGGTAGCCAGTGAAGCTGCTGAATAACAGGGTGATGTGAGAAGAGAAAGGTGTTTTGGTGATGATTCTAGCTGCAGAATTTTGAACCAGTTGAAGTTTATGCAGAGTTTTCTGTGGCAGACCGAAGAGGAGTGAATTGCAATAATCCAGTCGAGAAGTGACCAGACTATTTACTAAGACGGCAGTGGTGCGATTAGAAAGTGATGGGCGCAAGTGATTAATATTTCTTAAGTGATAGTAGGCTGAGCGGATAACAGAACTGATATGAGAGTGGTAGGACAAGGTGCTGTCTAGAACGACACCAAGGCTTTTGATCTGATCAAGACAAGTGACTGTGGTCTTCTCAATAGGCACTGAGAAGGTTCCAGCCTTCCCTACAGAGGATTTAGTTCCCATGAGCAGGACTTCTGTTTTATTGGAGTTCAGTTGGAGAAAGTTAGAAGAAAACTATGACCTAATCTCTGAAATACAGTTAACAATGGAGACTGGGGGAAGCAACGAAGACGGAGTTGTGGAGACGTATAGCTGAGTGTCATCGGCATAACAGTGGAAGCTGATATTAAATTTCTGAAAGATAGAGCCTAGAGGAAGCAGATAGATAATGAACAATAGGGGGCCAAGAACAGAACCTTGAGGAACCCCAGTGGTAACAGCAGTGGGTGTGGAAGTAAATGTTTTTAACTGAATGAATTGAGTCCTGTCTGTGAGATATGATTGAAACCAGCTAAGTGGAGTACCGGAGATTCCTAGTAGTGATAATCTAGTCAGAAGAGTGGAATGGCAGATGGTGTCGAATGCAGCACCGAGATCGAGGAGAATGAGAATGGTGATTAGGCCGGAGTCAGCTGCCATTAAAAGATCATTAGTTATTTTAATCAGTGCTGTCTCAGTGCTGTGGTGGGGGCGGAAACCGGACTGGAATTTCTCATAGAGGTTATTAGTTGTAAGGTGCTGGTGGAGTTGTGTGGCTACAGTTTTCTCAAGAATTTTTGAAATGAAAGGAAGATTAGAAATTGGCCGGAAGTTGTTCAGGTTACTAGGGTCAGCTCCAGGTTTCTTGAGTAGGATGAATTATTGCAGTTTTCATTGACTGATGAACAATGCCAGTGGAAAGGGAAGAGTGAATAATGGATACGATAAGAGGGGCCAAGGCTGGAAGGCAGGATAACATTACGCTTTTTTGCCTTGAAAAACTCTCTGGTTTCTTTTGCAGTCTGCTTTGGGTCATTGTCCATCTGCACTCTAAAGAGTTCTGAAGCATTTGGCTGAATCTGAGCAGATCATATTACCTGAAACACTTCAGAATACATCCTGCTGCTTTTGTCAGCAGTCACATCATCAATAAATACAAAAGACCCAGTTCCATGGGCAGCCATACTGCCCACGCCATGACACTACCACCACCATGTTTCACTGATGAGGTGGTATGCTCAGGATCAGGAGCAGTTCCTGTCCTTCTCCAGACTCTTCTCCTCCCATCACTCTGGTACCAGTTGATCTCATCTGTCCACAGGATGTTCCAGGACAGTGAAGGCTGATAGCTAGGGTTGTCACGGTATAGCGGCAAACCCCTTTAAAAATATTGACATTAATAATTACGTCATGTTTTTAAAAAATTATATTATCTCGGTGAATAAACCGCGTTCGCGGTTTAGGCGCGGTGACCCAATTCAGC
This sequence comes from Callopanchax toddi, assembly GCA_006937965.1. NCBI lineage: Eukaryota > Metazoa > Chordata > Actinopteri > Cyprinodontiformes > Nothobranchiidae > Callopanchax > Callopanchax toddi. The sequence continues at coordinate 1,389,999 of SSNR01000119.1, read as the reverse complement.
CACCGTCCTATCTGCTGAAGCTTCTGCGCACTTTGTAGTGTTTACAACCGAAACTTTTTAAAGCTATAATGATGGCGGAAAGAGTAAAAAACAGCGCTGAGGACATCTATCAGCCCTCAAAGAAGACAAAGTTGGAAGTATGGGCATATTTTGGATATTTGAAGAATGTTGAGGGACAGTTGTTTGCAGAACGTGCTGGGAAAAAGTGTCGGTGAAATGCAACAACACGTGAAGTCTCATCACAAACATCTGCGTGACGCTCACCCACAACTCTACAGTCAAGGGAAGGTACGTTAGCGTTTTAGCCAAAATATGATGTGAGGACTTTGGGTAGAGGGAGAATGCAACGAGCACAGCCGCAGCGCCACTGCCAGCAAATAAACCGAGTCGCCGACACCCCGTATTAAAATGACGCTACGAGTTGATCGCTGTTGATGCTGCTTAATGAAGCATGTCAAAATAAGTACACTAGAACTCCAGCTTAGCAGAAAATAACTGGTCGTTGACCATGCTGCGGGGAGCGGGAGCATTACAGAGATAATACCACCTTGGCGTAAATTACGACAGGTAAATATAGCAACAAGGTTGTTTTTGTCAAGTACGGTGACCCATGAAGTACAATAGAGTGTTGGTCAACTGATCTACAGTCGCCAATTCTGATTGATTATGAATTATTATGAATTTAACAACGATTACTGTCTGATGACATCTCCCCAGATCTGAAAAGCTCACAGGAAGGACACAAGCTGAGGACAATATTATCCTGATATAAAGGGTTTATTTAGTTGTCTAGTTGAACATATTCAACATCCTTTAAAAAAATTCCGAGATAATACCGAAAACCGTGATAATTTTGGTCACAATAACCGTGAAAGTAAATGTTCATACCGTGACAACCCTACTGTTAGCAGACCAAATTATCATTCAATAAACGTCAAATTGACTCTCTTGTGTTTCTATTGTTGATTAGCTTTGACACCCATTTTGAACAGGGTTGTCTCTAATAATTATTTAGTTGTAGACATACATCCATCCATCTTCTTTAACTGCTTCATCCTTAATTGTAGTGATGGAATTTGTGGCTCTTTGAAGGGAGCCGTTCACCTCAAAGAGACCTTAAAAAACTGGCTCTTTAATGTTTTTTGCAATATTATGAAAGAGAAATGTCACGTGGAACTATGTTTGGGGACACTCTTTGTTGCAACACCTACGTGTGCATTGCTAATTAGCTTCCCCAATAGAACTGATGGGTTCATGTTGCTCTGCTCACTGATGCTGTTTTAAATAAAGAGCCGTTATGTTTCAGCCAACAACTTAGTGTTGTTGAACATTGCCTCCTGGCCTCAAACGTCACAGTTAATACAAAAAAATGATTTACAAGGATTCTGTTCTCCTCCTTCATGGTGAAAAGCAGTTCAAAAGATTTGACTCATCTATGAACGTCACATCACTACTTAATTGAGGGTTGCAGGGAGTTGGGAACCTAACTTCAGCATCAGAGAGGCGGAGGACATCCTGAATGGGTCGCCAGTCCATCACGGACACAGAAAGACAAAAACACCACTCACACCTAGGGACAATTTAGAGACCAACAGACCTGACATGCATGTAATTGGCTTTTTGTGTGAAGAAGCGGGAGAACCCAGAGAAAAACCTTGCATGCATGGGAAAACATGCAAGCTCCATGGACAGGCTGCAGAGTCGGGACACAAGCCCATGATCCCCCTGCTGCGAGGCAACAGTGTTACCCACTGTGCCACCAAGCAACCCAGGCATACACCCAATAAAGAATTTTGAAAATTTTATTGCAATCTGCCTAGTGGTTCATAAGATATTTAACTAAGAATCCAGACAGAGGCATTTTGGTGACATTCAACAAACATTGTGTTAATATGAGCCAAACAGCTGTAGTGCTTAAAATGCAGACATTAAAATAAAGAACCACAATGTGTTATGTGCAGCCTCACAAAGCTGCATGGACAGATGCATAGTTATAGTCCTGTGTTTGGTTACACGCTGTCTGAGAGAATACCTATTGGTCTGAAAAATACAATGAATGAACTCTCTCAGCTGAAGATGGACATTTTATTTATTCTGAGTGTTTGAGCAGTCATGTCAAATCATGTCACAAGAATGCTCATTTTGTCTATCCAACAGTAGCATCTTATTGTTGTTCTCAGCCATTCATGTTGAGGCAACTGAGTGTCTAAAGGGATGCTGTGTGAAGTAACAATGGCTGAATGGGAGCACAGGGATGAACATGTCAATGGTACCAATGGGCCCAGTACTGTAGTTAATACAAGGCTTGCAGACAATGCTTCATGCTGCTAGCAGATGGTATGAATAGGTTTATAAATGCTTGAGTGGGCTGTCAAAATTATATGAAGTGACATTTCACTATTTGTGATGTATAGAGGAAAAAATATGATGTGATAACCAAGGATCTGTTGTGTGGCACTGAGCGGGGGGGAAATCTGATCTTAAAGTGTGGATTTGTTGGGAAAAATGGCTTTCACAGTGCTCTCAGATAAAGCATCTCATTTTGTAGATGTCACACAGTGTGATCAGTGGAGACTTCTGCATGGTGTTTCAGCCTGGTTGATGCCTTTGAGATATGAAATCCTGCCAGGCAGCACTCCCGAAGCAAAACGCTCCTCCTCCTGAGCAAACATTTACATTGACCATGTTTTATTGTTCCAGACTGTTATCCTGCAAGGTAACAATCTCAGGGGAAAAGATAATTTCCAGTTTAATGTTGCAAAAATCTTTGACAACCTTAAAGCAGCACTCTAGAGGATTTCATCAGGAGAGCAGTTTTTTAATCTAGCGTCCAAAGGCTCCTCCTCAAAACATCTCGACACGCGCGTCCGGTCGTGTGTGCGCGCGTGCACACGGCTCATATACGTTGCGGGCATGAACTGTACAGCTCAATGTGTAGGGTTTAACCACTCACAGTTCACAATCTTATTCCAACACTATGAGGGTCTGATGAGCCCTCTCTGTCCCTGCTGCTTCTGATATTAGCTCTGTTAGCAGAGAGCTGCTGCTGGACTCTGAAGCTGAACTTGACTCGGCCCTGGATGAACTTTCTGACCAAAATAAACGCGTAATCCTGTCAAGCCTTGCCATTCTTGCCATTCAACTTTTCTGCAGTAATGCCTCGGTCGACCAAAGCTTGTTTACTTCAGCTCAGTAATGGACGACAGAGAGCGAATTTTGATTGAGTTTGAACAGATTGATCTGGAGGAACAAACAATGTTGTTAAAAAGAATGAAACAGGAGTGAGGAGACTACAACAGGAGTCTGTTGAATGTCTGTCCATTCAGTGAGGACGAGGCAGACGACGAGCGAATATGTAGCTCTTGTTTAACCCTTTAGGGACACTGATGGATTATATAAATGTTGTACTTCGCCTGCCAGACGTTTCTCGAGCTGATCCATATCTGCTTCGCCGAGATTTTACTATTACTACTCTGTTGATACCAGCGTCAAGTCGGAAATGATCACGAGGTGTTGAGCCGACCAATCAGAGACGTCCGCTCTCCGTCTCGTTCGACGGATGTTTAGAAAAGTGAGCTCGACTCCGTCCGTCCTTGCATGGATGTCGGAGAGCTCTTGCGTCGACCTATAATGGCGTTGCGTGTCTCCGTAACGACGCAGACGGAGAAGTATAAACTAGGCTTTAGCGCTCCATTAACCTGACGCTCACACCAGCTGCTAATCGGCGCTCACTCTGTAGCACTGCAGATGGTGTCAACTTACTTGTGTTGTAGTAGTATTTAGTAGTTGTAGTAGCAGTAGTAGTTGTGATTTAGCCGTAGTATACACTCCCCAAATCCTCAGTCCTGACGTCAGGTTTGGTAAAGTTCCAGTAGTCCATTCATACAGTAATGCCGATCAGATTTCTACAGCGTTAGCATGTTTAGCTCAGCCGCTAACGTTTGGCTTACTGAAAACAGTAAACAACAGAAGAATCCAGCAGAGCTGATTAAAGCTTCTATCAACCACTACTTTAGAATAAGGCAGAGGCTTAAAGAGACACCGGTTCTATCATATAATCAAACAGACTTAGAAATTCTACGGCAGGTCATTTGTGTATTTATTTATCTAAAAGTCCTTTTCCCACATTAGAATCAGCTAGCTGAGGTTTAGTCTGAGGGCTTTAATTTTAATTTATTTAGTTTTTCCACATCATTTTACTCAGTCTGTTTGATTTTAATGTTGCATCCAGTCCAGTCCAGGTCAGATTAACTGAAGCAGTCAGTCCTTTTATAAAATACTTTCTAACTCAGAGAAAAATCTTTGTGGTGTTTTAGTTCGATCCCTGACCTTAAGGACTCTGTTTACAATTAGGATTGGATGGAAAAACAGATAAAGGTGACTTTTTTATTTAATTTAAATTTTTTAATTTAAATTTTGTAAAGTTTTTTTTTATTTAGTATTAGTACTCGTATCGGTACTCGGAATCGGCAAGTACTCATATGTAAGTACTCGTACTCGTTTAGGAAAAATCTGGTATCGGAGCATCCCTACTCATAATACGGTAATTAAACATTAAAACATCTGCGGCAGTCAAGTTCGGCTTATATATGGAACAATCTGCAATTTCCCCCAAATTTAGCTTGTGCGTCTTTTGTCAGGTGTTCCTTTTAGTCTGGAAATTACTGTGGTGCTCTTATATGTTCACCATCTACAAGCACTAAAGGTGGATTTAATCATTTAGTAGTCTGTATTTTACTGTTGTTTACTGCTACATATGCATCTGACCTGACAATTGAAGGTAAATAAAAAATCTATTTCTAATCATTAGTTTAAGAGCAATGAGACCTTTGCTTAGTTGATCAATAGGTGGAGTTTCTCGGTTCTATGTTAGACAGTAAAAAACATTCTAGATGGTTTATTCAGCCGAAACGTTTTCTATCAATTTTTTTTAAAGTTTAGGTGAATGTTATAATATCTTTTGGCTGGACTAGATATGTCTAATTTAAAGCTGCTCTCTGGATTATTTCAGCAAAAGAGCAGTTTTTGAATCCAACGTCCAACGGCTCCTCCTCCCAAAACACGTCGACAGGCACGTGCGGTCGCGTGCGTGCACACGGCGCATTACTTTGGTCTGTAAGCTGGGCATAAACTGTGCTACTCAAACTATGATTACATTGCAGGTTTTAATCGCTCACAGTTCACAAATCATGTTCTCACCCTGTAGAGGCTGCCCTCTCTGTCCCTGCTGTGTTTGTTACATGGCTTTAGAACAGCAGCTGATGTTCTGAAGCTACAGGAACCAGAAATAAGAAAACGCTCAGTCCAGAATGAGTCCTCCACCAAAATAAACGTGTATCCTGGGCAAGCCTTGCCATTCTGTTAGGAGAAATGTTTAAATATAAATCTCTCAGTATCCAGGGAATAGAAAACTATTTAGTAGAAATGTGCTCTGACTGGCTCTGTCATGTTGGCTGAGACTGTACAGAGAGACACAGAGCGTCCTGTACGACAGCGCCCCCTACTGCTACAGGTTTGCTCGAAGGGCGTGCATGTTGACAGAAAGCCGACAATGCAGAAATTCGAATTTTATTGGCTGAAAAAATTTGCCGGTCATAAAGAATGCAAAGGGGTCTATAGGAGGAAAGAGGGTCTTCAGAAAAATAACATGTTGTGAAACTCTACCCATAGATCATAGTTTAGACCTGAAATAAAACATTTAGAAAACTTTCATACATACTGTAGAAACATGCTCCACATTCACCTTCAAGTCTTCTGAGTCAAAAATTCCTGTTTTTGTTTATTTGCACTTTCATATATTCAATGAATTCCTTTATTTACACACACACACACACACACACACACACACACACACACACGAATATTGATGAAATCTGAATAAGAGGAAACTTCTATTTTAGATATCCAATGTAATTTCACCAGTTCTACACTGATACAACATCCCATTAAAGTATCTATCTGGAGCATTTTCACTGATACTGTTGACTGAATACTTTGGTTCATGTAGTTTAGCCCCTTTTGAGGCTTTTTTTTTTTTTTGTTACTTTCCCTTAAAACGCCTGGCGTTCTATGGGAGTTTTGTGTGAGTGTCCTAAAAAAAGGGATTTTTACCAGTAAAATATTCAGTCAGATGAAAATATTTTGCTTCTTTCCCTGCTCTAGTAGTGATATGTGATTTTTTTTGTGCATCTGAAAACTGACTTGCAAAAATGCGCCCCACCCAAAAACAATTTCAGCAGCCGCCACTGCTAACAACTGCATCACCATGCAGCCCAACGGTGGGAGGATGCATTTCTATTTTTAGAGATTTGAAGTTCTTTTGAATAAATCTTTTTGGGAAACACATGTTTAACTAATTTAACAGCACAAATTGAGTAACTATTGTAAAATCCATGCTGGTTGTATGTTTAACATCTTGGTGCATGCACACCAAGTTCCTCTGCCCTGCCACAACGCTCCACCAGCACCCCCTCCCTACCCCTTGAGACAAACTTGCAGAAGAGGAGGTGTTCATCAAACAATAGCACCAGTACCTTAGTAACAAAATTAGGTGCACCCCTGTTAATTAGGTGATTTATGATGACCCGTACTACTTTCAAGTCAAAGGCATTTGCTTTTCCTTTCCATTGTGGTGCCTCTGACCATTACCCGTTGTTTAGAATGAAGCCTTACAGATCAGAAAAATCCTGTTTAATGATCACTTTAATGTTTTCAGGCCCCTGGAAGTTACAATATACTTTTGAAAATAATGAAATATTCAAGATTTAGCTCATGCATTTTTGAATCTTGATAACACATAAAAAATACATGACATTATTGTGAAGAAGCATCTCCTTAAAACAGAAAAATAATCAAATAAAAAACATGTCCAAAGCCAGAGCCCTAGCTCGTGGTTCTATCTGTGAGTTAATTGCATGTCTAGGCCTTTGGACAACTGATTAATGTTCCTCAGGATAATTTTTCATCTGAAGCGTAACTCTTGTTAACGTGGAGCCTGAATGCTGACACGGGCTAATCTTGTGAGTCACCACATCCAGCTTCAGAGCAGCTCTGCCTCCCCCACAGCCACGAGCCCCAAACACTCTCAATCCATCCCACAGAGTAGACCTAAAGTAGTTTCTGGGCTCTCGTGCCCACTGAGATACATTTAAATCAGGTATGTGACAGCTGTGTGTATATGTACGCTATGAATATAAATGCTGTGAGCGAGGCTCCTGAAAAAAAATATGGGTAGAAAAAAAATGTAATGCAGAAAGGCTGGTTTTATAAATGCTGCCAGAGCTGCAGCATCTAAGCTGTGTCTGCTTGTAGCTCAACAGAAGAAGGTAAATATAAATTGATTGGAAGTGAACTCCCACAGTGTGTACTGTAGTGTTCATAGCTTGTCGAAGATGCGAAGTGAAGTGCTCAGGGCTTTAGAGAAAAGAGATTCTTGACGCAGTGACAGAGAATATCAATGTTTTGTGTTGCGATGACAGACAAAAAAATTAAATACTTGTGTTTTTATTGGAACAGATTAATGTTTAAGCTAATAAACAACTTACAGTCAAAGTATCAAATGTAGCTTTGACAGTAAGCTCAGTTCTTTACAGTAATGTTTCTTGAACATCGTTATGATCAAAACATTTACGCATCCATCTGAAAAATAGCCACTAATTTGTCACCATTCTGCAGCAGTGTCTCTCCTGGTCTGACTAGCCATGACAATTGCTCCTGTCAGAGGACTACTTTCTGTTTCTAGAGACTCCACCCACTTTGAGTGAAGTCACCAGGATGTCCTTACTCTAGCGGTGGGGAACCTTTTCTTGCAAAGGGGCCATTTTTTCTTTTATGAAGTCCTCAGAAGGTCATATTCGAATGTAATCCGGACAGGGGTGAGGGTTAAGACGCGGCAGCGGTTTGGATCTGGACCCTTTGCCGGTTTCGTCCAGACTGCATGGTACTGCACCTCGGACACACCCCCTCTCTCTGCACCAGAGACCTCATGCTGCATCCCGGACTGCGGAGCAGGTCAGGCATCTCTACCTGCAACAGGAAGATCCCATTAAAACGAACCACTCAGATCAGCTTAGCCACGTGTGATCACGGACGCTCTTCATGCTGCGACTTGACACACCTGTGCCTGGGCCAGCCCAGACATGTGAGTCAGCAGATTGCCTGTCCATGCCTGGTCCCCTTGTCTCATCTTTTGCTAACACTTGACTGCTGTTGTGTTCGCTGACTCCCATCCAGGCTTGGTTTTATGAATTACTGTTGATTTGATTAAAGAAACACCAATATGGATATTTTTCCCCTCTGGGTTTAGTTATTGCGTGGTGACATTGCGTGGTGGACCCAATTAAAGGGGTCCGTGTGCGTATACCGCGTGAAGTTACCTACCCCTGCTATACGTAGATAAACAACTGATAGAACGCCTCTTCAAAATGACTGAAATATTCTTAGAAGCTAAACATGACCAAAAACACCTCCTAGTGGCTGGCTGCATTATACAGGCCCCTAACCCAGCAGCACATGTAGGTAAAGGAGTATCCTTGACAATGCAGGACACTTTAGCCTAAATCATAAAACAATGCAGCTCATTTGCTTCAAAGCTGAGCCGGCATCTGGGGGCCTTTGTTCATTCATAAGTAGTCAGACTGTGCTGGAAATTTGGTGCAATCATGTGCTTTTCACAGAAAGTAAAGGGGGTATGGGGGCGGTCTTTGCACTGTCGACGTGCAGGGTTAAATGAGACTTGAGATGGAAGTGCCCGTAGTAAACAGACAAACAGACAGACGACTTCTGCTTCTGCTCATGTTGCCAGTAGCTCCCGAATCTCGGTATCGCTCCAGTTTGCCATCTCCGCTGAGTGTTTACAAATGTGTAAAAGCTTTACCAGAGTTTTAAATCCTCTTTCCGGTCGGGGGTCGGCGAACCTTTGCCACATTATCAGTGACATTTCCCTCTGTTGTGCAGATCTTCATTCACAAGTCCGGTATAGATGCAACATTACAAAACGTGGCAGCACGAATGTCGCAAAAGTCCCGCATCGCCATGCTACCACGGCGCTTTCATAAGACACACCGCGGCAGCAGTATTACACTGATACACCGGCAGTGTGTCTGAAAGCAGCTTATGAAACACCGAGAGGTTTCTAGAACAATCCTCACAATGACACTCTGTTTGCGCTTGTGAGAAGAATACAATAGAAGCAGCAAGGAGTGTGAGAATGTAACTGATCTGTAACCTGTCTCCACCATGGGCAGTCAGCACCTGATACATTTGTTCAGGATCCAGCTGCTAGCATAGCCTAATCTAATCAAATCCAATCTTTTTCTGAGTTTCTTGTTGTGTACAGATTGTCTGAACATATCAGTTTGTGTTTCCGATTTCCTCTGGTCTCGCCTCTCTTTCAATCGGCCCGTTTCTTGGGCAGATCTGATTTCCTGCTCCATGAAAGCAGCATACATTATTTTCTCCATTTATCTTAGTTGAAAAATGTCACCTGATCTCGACAGTGTGTTTGGTGTCATTATTAAAGTAATCTATCTCATCGGGACACATCCACTTCCCTCAAGAGGTGGAGGCTTTGGGTTTGGTCATACAACTGTTTTACAATTACTGCCACTAAACCTGGTCCACTTCAGCCTAACTGCCAGACATCACATGGCATTCATCTAGTTTTTAGAGAAAATTATCTCATTTTTTATATCCTAGAATATGTAATTCTCTATAATTGGCATTAATTAGTCATTAATCCATCCTCTACAGCTGGTGTAGAACCATACAGCCCATCTCCTCACTGGTCAACGTTAAAATAACACCCATCAAGATTTCACTTCACCGACTTCCAGTTCATTTTTGAATGGATTTTTAAATCAAGCTGTTAGTTTTCACATCTATTCATGGACTGGCACCTCAATACGTATCTTACAGACAGTTTACACTTCTACTCCAGCTAGGATGCTCAGGTTAGAGATCCAGCTCCTGCTCAAAGTCCTCAAGACCAGGCTGAAGACCAGAGGTGATGGAGCCTTTGGGGCAGCTGTTCTTCCAGGTGTAGCATTACCATATACGCTATAACCTCTGACCTCTAACCCCTGTTGACCATCACAAACAATAATCCATCTTTTTCCCAATAACTCGGATTATAATGACTCTTTTATTATGTTTTAACCTGGATTAACATTCCTACAGGTGTCCAACCGTCCACTTTCAGGTGTCCACTTCCCAGATGACCCCAACTGGACTCTCTTAGTTATAATAAACCTAAGACTCTCTTAATAATAATAAATTCAGATTCTAAAGTGTTCCCTTTCTTGTGACACTGCTGGTCTAATCTTGTTTACATTTGAAGTGTTTCACTATGTTCCAGTCCAAGGACTTTCCACTAACACATTCAACCGGGGTATAATGTGTTTCTCCTGTTTCAGGATTATTTTATATAAACCTTAAATCATCTGGTTTTCTACATTTCTACCTTGCTAAGGTTAAAATCAATATTTTTTCATATTTACTTATTCAAGAAATATGGTTTTAAAGATCTGAGCCATGTGACTTGATAGAACCCCTTTCATTGGCCCACATCGAGACAAAACTCCATCTTAACCTCTCCACTTCCAGAGACACGTCAGTTCTCTTTGATTCTATGAAGAGAGAAGACGCCAGCTGTTCCAACTCGCTACAACAGCTGAGCCTGCAGGAATCGGCCGACCCTGAAGCCGATATCCTATTCTCCCCTGAGAGAAAGACCAGCCGTCTTTGCTCTCCCTGACACCATGAGGATGTTAGCTCAAAATGCTAACCACCAGCTAACCCAGAAATGGATCTACTGATGGCTGTATCCAAGGACGTCTCCTGCCCGCCTCCGAAGGCCTCCAGATCGATCGAGGGGGGATCTTCCGCTTCCTCGTCGACCTCCACCTGCCAGATGCGATCCAGGAACGCCGAACAGTAAGATTCCATAATCTGGTAACCACAAGGCCTGCTTGATAAGCTAACTCACACCATAGCTTACCACAAGTAACTCCTCCACTTAATCCTTAAACTAAATTAAGTTAAATCCCCTAGTCTCATAACATCATGCGACTCAGATCATTAAAACTTCTTTTAAAGATCAACTAAGAACACTATACCATCGTGTTGACAAAAGCTTAACCACTGCTACCTCTTGCTTATCTGTTGTACTGTCGTCCGTCTTTTTATAATAAACTTGTAAAGTCTTGCCCTGCGAAGGACTGGCGACCTGTCCAGGGTGTCCCCCGCCTCTTGCCCCTTGACCGCTGGAGATAGGCACCAGCTGCCCCGCGACCCTCTGTGGAGGATTAAGCGGCTACAGAAAATGGATGGATGGATGGACTTGTAAAGTCTTATTTCGACTCAGACTTCCCTTTATCAATATTAAAATACATAATCGACTCCCTGTAGCATCAGAATGAACCTAGAGTTTCTGTGAAACAATTATTTTAGTCAAGGTGTCTGAGCCAAACCAGGTCAGTGTAAAACCGACAAAAACTAATCTAATAATCACACAGAAGTGTGTGCAAGTTATAAACTAAAAATAGAGTTTATAAAACGCTACGCAGGTCATATTAGATCTGCTCAGATCCCGGCTGGGCATTTAAACATCTTTCTGATAGAGCCATTTTTACCTAGCTGCTTTTTGGTACATATGTCTTTTTTTTTTTCCTTTTGGCTTTTTATAATTGATGTATACAGATATATTTTTAAAAAATTGAATTTTGTGAAAAAGTTCAATATGTCTTGTCACTCATTTCTAAAAATGAAAATCCAAATGTTGTCTCAGACTACATTGTAATAAAGTTGATGTTGGAATTTTAGGCAGTATTCTCTTTGGCACCCTCCAATTTTTTCTCGAGAATCTTTAAAGTTTTTAATTGTAATCATTTTAAATGGTTGTCTGTCAGGTCACTAATAACTGTATTTCACTATTCTAATGTATTTTCTTCAGCTGAAGACTGGTAAAATGTCCCTTTCCGACTCTAATTAAGCTCTGGTATACATTACACGTTAAATTATTCAGATTGCCTGAAATCTTCCTGCTGATTCGGCTCCTCATGAAGACACCTTGTTGTTTTTAAACAGCTGGCTTTATTTTGCCTCAGTGATTCGTTATAACTGAAACACTAAAATGCTGGGGTTGTTTTAAATAGTTTTGTTACACTTCATTGTGTCACACACAGCAAGACTACCTAGTCCCCCCCCCTCTCTTTATACAATACAAAAGTATTTCCAATTAGATTTTAAATGCCATCTCAACTCTTGTCTCCCCAGGCATGACGTGAATAGAAGTCTCCCAGGGTTGCACTTATTATATCTCATTACTGACAGCGCCAGTCGCCAGGGACTCCAATCAGACTATCTGAACACTTAAGCAATTGCCTTCTCTCTTACTGACTTGCAGGAATAGATTGGGTTTGGGCTCCCCGAGCACCACTTTAATGTCAAACACAAAATGCATTGGCCAGACATTAGGTAAAAAACATCCATTCCTTTCATCAGCTGATATTTTTGGGGATTGCTTATATTTTCCTTCTTTCACTGGCATCCTTGATTGGTTTATCCTACCGATCAGCATTGACACTGATAGCACCAGATGGTTTTCTAATTTGGATAATATGTGTGGATGGATTTCAGTGCCAGCAAAGTGACCAACGCTATCAATAAGGAAACAGAGCCAACATGGGGTTTGGGCCTAATGAACTGAAGGAAGCTCAGATTTTCCTACTGGAACTTATTACAACAGATTACTTATCTGATTATAATTGAACAGGGCATTCAGCACATTTAATAGGGTCATTATTATAGGGTGGTCAAAATGTTGTTTTCCCATAAATGAGGGTTTAAAATAAGCACAAGATGTTGACGTCAGGGCAGAATACTTGGCTGTCTGACAAATGATGAATCTTATGTCATTTTGAATAGTGTCAGAGCAGGATGTAAGTAAACACTGACTTAAAGTGATAATATGCAACTTTTTCATATTTTTAAATCTTCTCCTTGAGCCAGTCTGTGCTAATCTGACCCTTTACAGAGTTAATGAAAAGTCACTTAGCCCCATCTGGTGATTAGATCCAGAATACCACGATTGCAAGATCTCCGTCGCCGTCACGGTACCCAGGAAGTCACGTGTCTCACGAGGGTTAGGCTAACCCAAAGCCGTATAAAGAGAAAGTACGACACGCTTTGATCTCGCCGACAGGCGGTCACGTGGTTCATGTCGCCTCCAATAGTTCCAAACAGCTCAGCGCTGTCAGTCAGTCAGAGCGGTTTCTGGCAGGATACACTGCTACAACCATTATTTTCTCATCTCCCGAGCTATTTTTGGTAATTATTGATCAACAATGTACGTCAGTTACCCCCAATTATGTATTTTATCAAAGGATTTTTTTTAAGGAGCGGCAGGAACAACATTTATTGTAGAAAATTTAGGCTACAGATTATATTTAAAAATTAAAATGTTTCTGCAATATACTGATCTATACTAGCAGGTTTAGAGTGGTTTATTATTATGCTAACCAAGTAAAGAAAACCAGAGTATAAGGCCTATTAAGAGCTCTTTCTGTCGTTCTCTGCATGCTAGCATGAGGATGCTACTGTTTATCTTATCCTATAAATGTGCTCGTGTTAAAGAGCTCTGATGTTAAAGTTTTAAAGGACTTGGAGAAAACTTATGTGTCAGTGGATGTTTTAACTGACAACCCAGATTATTATCTTCTGTAGAAGACATCATTATTCCATATTTTATGTTTATTTTTCATGTGAAGTGACACCATGCATCTATAACCCTGTTCATTGAGCTTCTAATCTAGCGTAACAATTTTTGTAAAGTAATAACTGATTAAAATGTTAATAAAATAAAACTGTTTCTGAATAAAACCTTATTGGATGAGAAAATAAATGTGGAATGATTTGTGCAAAGAAACAAACATTTTATTATACAGCATCATATAAAACAAGCTTTAAGAAAGAAATACTTTTACTACTATTTACACTGCTTAGTTATTACTTCTGCACCAAGGCATTTTATTTCATACAATGTTAAAACATGTTTGAGTTCTAGAGAGGGTTCATCACTGACAGCAGCTCCTTCGATGTGGACCTTCACACCTGCTGACCTCCCTGACAGAGAAAAGTTTCAGAGAACTCAGAAAACAATCATCATCACAGAAGCACATTCACACTGCTTTGAAGACATTTGATTAGAGGAAAACTAAATATTACTAATTAAGATGCCGAGGGTTGAACATTTACTGTGTAATTGTAGATATCACTATACTTTTATACCTAATTTTATAAATACAAACATGTGTATTTTAACACTTCTTAGTGTTGATTGCCTTACCATGGTTGGCTGAGCTGCATTTGGATGGAACTCATGTTCAGCCCATCTGAAAACATGAAAATGGACATGAATGTAATGGTTACCTGTAACGCTTTAATAATAGATTTTAATTACTGTTCTGTTGTTCCAATGCTGCTGACATATTAATAGTTACTTTGTTGTTCAGTTCTTAAATAGTCTAATCCCAAATGAATGACAAAAATGCTAATTTAATTATAAAACAAATGAAAATGATTAGTCCTGCAGTAAATATCAACTTTGTAAATGTTCTAATGTTCACTGGTGTTCAGACGTCCTGATGTAGCTGTGATTCTTCAGGAGGAAGAGGAGGACAGAACAGGAGGACAGATTTATTTGTGAAAATGACACGTTACCGAGTTGATCCTGAGTGTGTAGCACGGTTCAGCAGGAGGTCATTGAAGTCAGCCTCATGTGGTTTAACTGAAAAACAATACATAATTAACTCATGTTCAAAATCACATTTTTCTTCACTGATAATATCACCATTATGCAGACATTTATGTCTGTAAAGGACCAAGAGGTCAAAGTAACAATTAAATTGGACATGAACCAGTCAACCACTAACCCTTTAAATGCTAAATGCTTTTTATGTAGTTGAGATAATTTAATAACGATTTAAAAAGAGGTGAAGACCTGACAGCAACAAGTTAAAAACTTTCCTTTGAGTTGGAGCCTAAAGTTTACACGTACATGTTTGTGTCTGATTAGAACTTATTTAAATCCAGAAAATCACCAAACAATTTATCAAACTCTAAAGATAAATATTTCAAAAAGTTCTGGATATTTACAAAGCTGAATGAGACAGAAAGGGGCCAGTGTAACACACACAGACCTGCCGCTAACAGGCTAGCTTCAGCTAAACATATTACTAGCCGCTTGACACGATTAATTTACTAAAACTGGCTAGAAAGTGTCCGAACTCTGTTTCTCTATGACGCTGGGCTAACCCAATGTGGCTAGCTGTTATGCTAGCGCTGGAGTGTTTTTAGCTCATGATTCCTGATTTTTTTCCATCTCTCCCTGCTTGAACACAGCTGATTTCTTTGAAGGAGTAAATAACCGCTCCTGTAGAAAGCTATGAAGGCTGAGGAGACATTTCAACAGGTAGATTTAGGCGCTGAAACAATATGCTAACTTGTGTAATGCAATGATTTAAAACGGACACCAGAGGGCGCCCAAAACAAGCAAAACTGCATATTATCACTTTAAAGTTATAAGTAAATATTTATTTACACCATCATCAAACCCTCCATTTTCTATAACCGCTTACTCCTCCAGTGAGGGTCGCGGGGAGCCGGTGTCTAACTCCAGCATCATGAGGTGAGAGGTGGGGGACACCCTATAGACAGGGCGCAAGTCCAATATCATTTTATTTCTTTAGCACCTTCTAACAACCAGAGCTGCTTTAGCAGCTGCTGGATCACTGAGGTTAGAGCTGGGGGATGCAGGACTCTACAACGTGAGAGTAGTGTTGTTCCATCTAGTGATGTTCTGTTACCATACACTGAAAAAACTAATCCTGCACGTTACTTAATTTAATCTGTGTAACATTTTTACACTCAAAAATTTAGAGTAGAGTGGAGACAATTATATTAAGTAAAAGCCAACTTTATCAATATAATTGTCTCCAATCTACTCAAAAGTCTTGAGTGTAAAAATGTTACACAGAATAAATTAACTAATGTGCAGGATTAGTTTTTTCAGTGTACTAATGGTGAACATATTGAGGATTCACTTATTAAAAGTTTGAACAACAAAAAGGTGAAGTTATATAAAAAAACAGTGAAGTTATCAAATGTTCAACTGGGTATTAATAATCATCTTTTAATTAATCCAGTCCTTCCTCCTGAAGAGACTTGAACATACACTCTAAAAAAGTAAAACCATCATTTACTTAAATTTTTTGGTGTAACATTTTTACACTCAAGACTTTTGAGTAGATTGGAGACAATTATATTGATAACGTTGGCTTTTACTTAATATAATTGTCTGTAATTACAAACACTGCTTAAACACGGCTTAAAAACACTGTTTAAAGTGTTTCATTTAGTCAAATTTAGCCTGAAAACCGTAAACAGTAAAGACTAACTGGAATAACTGAAACTGAACAAATGAGGCTGCTTATTTTTGTTCCCAGAATTCCCGGTCTTCAATGTGTTAAAGGACTTCTTTCTAAGACATTTTTTGTTTCATTTTTTTACTTTAGTCTGGCAGACGGTTGGTCTTTTTCAGTAGAGTTTGTATGAGTCACAGCTGTAATGCTGTCAGTTATTGTTCACATAAAGCCAAAGGACACTGTCACACTTTACTCGTTTGGTGCAGTTTATTGTGAATCAGTTTAAAAGCATTTTCCTGTTTGCATTTGTATGTTTGAGCTGCCATAAAAAATGTCACTTAAACACTAATAAATGCTAGAGCAGACAAGTGGGCACATGATTATGGACTGATTTATATGTGCTTTGAAATTAAAACAAACAACTGACTATAAAAGGAAAAAACATGATTACATTAATATGCAAATAATCGTAGAATGGGGAAAAATGTGGTTTTGAAGAAGCTGGTGATCATGTGTAATTAGCTTGTGACTGTGGACACTAAAATGTAAACAAATCCAAATAAAAGGTTGTTGAATTTTTTCTGTTTGTTTTATGTGTTCTGTCCGGCTGTAGAGCCATCAGACCAGATGTCTGAGAGCCAGGAACAAGCCCAACAGATTTACTGTCCCAGGTGAAGTTAGCCACTGCTACAATGCTCCACCTGATATATATTCAAGTAGAAATAAAATACATCTTTATTAGAATTGTTGTTTTGGTTTTATTTGAATCCCAATGGACACAGAGACTGAAAAGAAGAAGGCTACAGAAAGAAGGGTGGTGGAGAAAGTAAACAGAAAAAGAAGAGAAGAAGAGACGTGAAGAATCCACTTCTAGACCTGTAAATAAAGAACAAACAAAAAAATACAAGAAAACAAAGCAGGGAGAAAAATACAACAGCAACAAACAGCATATGAATACACAACAGTTGTGTTAAAATGTATACGGTAAAGACTAGTTCAAGATGAGTTCAGTGTCAACCACAGCCCCAGTCAATGTGTCTGAAAACACCTGAGTCCGTCTTTATGTGAACACCTTGTGATCACCTGTGTGTGTGTATGAGCGATTCTGTGTAAGGTTTCTCTGTAGAAACCTGGGCCCCAAGGCCCATGGAGGACGCAGAGGGGGTCTGAGCCCCAGACGTCCAGAGGCCACCCAGGGCACGGACACCATAGGGAGACCACTGCAGGGACTCTCCCCCCAGAGAGCGCAGAGGCTCACCCCGTGGGTCACCCAGCAGTCGCCGTGCAAGAGCCCCTGGGGGCCGCGATGAGGGGCTCACAGGCACCGCCCGCAGCTGGCCACCCCCGGGCAGATCCAGCCAGAACCAGAGCCCTGAGTCCCAGGGGCGAACCGGCCCCGGCAGAGACCCGACCGCGCCATAGGGTCCAGATCCCACCAGGCAGCCACAGGAGGGAGAGCAGGCAGACGCCCCCAGACCCTGAGACACCCCAATACGCCGATGGAAAAAGGCACCACCCAATGGCAGAGGCGTAGCAGGGAGGATATGCCCCACAACAGAGGAGGGCCTAGAATGTCGCAGGAGGGGGGCAAGACAAGACATAATAATAATAATAATAATACATTTTATTTAAGGCGCCTTTCTAAAAACTCAAGGTACATTAAAAACCAGAAATTTCAAAGCATTAAAACAAACACATAAAAACATCAATACAGAATAAATACATCAATCAAGAACTAAAAGCTAAGAGTGATCACAATGAATGGGCAGTTAAACAGATAAACAGTCACAATCACACGTTACCACCCTCACACACACACACACATCCCTAGCAAACATACCAAGACACACAATAGATGCTGTACACTCACTCTCACTCCTCATGCGTACTCTATATACCCAGGACAGAGGACCAGCGTCCTGAGGGTGAAACCAGACCCAGGAGAGGGTCCCTTCCGTACTGGGGTGGGGGTGAGCAGACAGTTGTTGAATTTGATAGTCATAACATTTAAGAATACGTTTATCATCCTTTGTTTAAAGTCACTCTCAGTCCAAACTCATCATGTTTATGTGCTTTGTCATCTGTTGGGTTTTTTCATGTCAAAAAGAACAACTTCAGCCCAGATTTCTCTATTTCTCACCAGGAATTTTTCACATTCACCCCCACAAACGGAGTTGTGAGTCTCAAACTGCATTGTCAGCAAAAGATGTGTAAAAACTGGTCAAAAATGGAATTTGTTTACATTTAAATAAGGTACTTATGCAGGCATTTACAGAAAAAAACTCATATTTATATAAAATACTGTCAGAGCAACAATAGACTGAGTCTCAAAGACCTGTCCTGTAGGTTTCATGATGCCTGGTTCACTGTCTTCTGAGAGTCAATCATATTTGTGTCTCAGGGAAAGAAACAGAGGAAGAGGAGCAACCTGCTGCAATGCTGCCTTCACAAAAAGAGGTCAGGAACGGTGTAATTCCTCCTCTCTCCCAATGATCCATGTCCAACTGTGCTGCATCCAGAGGCGTCTGATCAATGGAACCAATAGGGCGACCTCAAATTAAAAAAATATTCCTAAATCTTTGACTCTTTCCCTCCCTTTGTGTAAAATCCAGTTCAACATTCTAAAAAGACCTCTTAAAACTTAGCCCTCATGCAGTGTTTCGTGTCTGTGTTTGGGTGTTTTCCACCACAGAGTCCATGACACGAACCACACGCTCTGCTGAAATTCATCATATTACATGTTCTGCCTGGTTATAGGAAAACGATATATAGATTTATGCAGTCGTGTGCTCAAAGACAAAAAATAGTGAGGCTTTTTGCTGTTTTGTAAAGAACTGGGCTGAATGACAGTAATCCAATACAGAAGTGGAAGATCAGTTTACTGGGTAAATATCCTCTGTAAGGGCTACACCCATTCATCTTTAGTCAGCAAGATGCTAATATAAATCACTAATCAACTAGTATTCCTCGGCAAGAGGTGCTAAAGCAGAAGACTTATGCGTATTGATCAGCTTTAATTGTAATCACTTGTTATCACTCCCTTGCATATGGCTAGGAGGTGCACACCCTCTCCTCCTAAGAGGCTCACTAATCTATCTTGATAACCCCCATCTCTGGGCCTGGTAGTTGAGTGGACTGCAATGGA
>SSNR01000119.1:1294652-1370400 GCA_006937965.1 Callopanchax toddi | reverse complement strand
CACACACACTCTTCTTACAGAAACCTATATGAAATAAACCCTCATATGGAATGGAGGCACTATTTTCTGTGTTGGTTCACATTAAGGTGAAACATAAATGTGAATCAAATGTATAATTTAAAAATGCTGGAATAAAAGACAGCCCTTTGTGTGAAAATCTAAAGCAAAAAGAAACAATATGAAAGCTTTAAAATCGGTGTTTCACAGGGTGATAACTGCTGCACATGGACAGATTCAGTTGAGATTTCACTGACCTGGTATGTACGACACTTTTCAGACATACTTTACACCATATACGTCTGGCTCACACGATAACTTAATTGCATACAGTTGTGCCAATTTTCTTGTCACAATTTAGTCATAGTCTTAGGTATGGCTCGGTTTTTTTCACAATTTACTTTCTTAGGTCAACCATAACCTTCAGTGCAAAATCTCAGCAACTATTTGAGAGAATGTTTTCTCTTCAAAATGACCCAAACATCCCTTTAAACACAACATTTCAGAGGCATTCTCTCAGTTATTTATCTAGGACCAACTCCCAAAAGTCTTACTCATGCATCATATCACCTGTTTGTACACCTCTGCTATTTTGCATGAGACCATTTGTTTATTTTATATTGTTTGTTTCAAGCGAGGGCTGCATGGTGGCACAGTTCTTAGCACTGTTGCCTCGCAACAAGGAGGTTGTGGGTTTGCTTCCCTGGCTCGGCAGCCTCTCTGCGTGGAGTTTGCATGTTCTCACCATGCCTGTTCGGTCCGGGTACTCCAGCTTTCTCCAACAGACCAAAAACAGGACTGCTAGGTTAATTGGTAAATGAGAATTGTCCCTAGGTGTGAGTGACTGGCTGTTTGTCTTGTTCATCTCTATGTGGCCCAGCGATGGACTGGTGACCTGTTCAGGGTGTCCCCCGCCTCTCGCTGCTTGACCGCTGGAGTTAAGCACCAGCTGCCCACGACCCTCTGTGGAGGATACAGCGGCTTCAGAAAATGGATGGGTGTTTCAAACAAACAATGTCCACATTATAATGCTACTGTTTGTGCTGCTTCAGTGGCATGAACAGCTTAAGCTAAACCACGATTTCATGCACAATTGTAGCTATTTACTAACAGCACTCATGGCATGACTTTTTTGAAAACTTGTTTAAAATGCCTGAAAATAAGCCACTAATTTATCACCAAGCTGCAGCAGTGTCTCTCTCCCAATCTAGGTATCCATGACCTCTTCCTGTTTCAAGAGACTCCATCCACTTTAAGTGAGGTCACTGGTGGGTATGGTCCTTCCTGTAGATAAATACCTGAGAGAATGGCACTTCACAATGACCAAAATACCCATTTAATACCGTATTCTAGTCATCTTCAAGCGACAGAGAACTGTCATAAATGACTAAAATCCTCCCCCTTTAATATTGGAGTGTCTCAACTGTAAATACGTCAAGGAAGTGGCGCCATTCAAAATCATACCTCCAACAGAAACTGACCTACAATTACAGCACTGTGATGTGAAGGATCCCTGGTTTCATCCTGTAATATTTTGGTCACCGTATGTGACAGGATGCATCCCTCTTCTAGGTTTGATGACAAACGATCCCACAATGAGTGCCAACTTGTCCAAGCACTTTTTGGGATAGTTCTGAGGGTCCATTTAGGATCAAACAACACATTTCAGTTTGTGAATTCTTTTGTGTCGCTGCCTTGTCCTTTACAGATGAGTCATATGCTGGTCAGTCATCCAGGTCATGCTAATCAGAAATGACCTCAAATGAGGAGTGAAACATCTTTAAGGAACCAAATGAGCCCAGCTGCCTTCGTTTAAACCTTTTCAGATTACATACAGACTTTAGAGTCCAGGAGGAGGCTCTAACGAGCAGAAAGTCTGCGATGGGATGAACTTAAAGAGCATTCTGTAGTAAAAACTGCTTCAAAATATTTGAAGGAATCCAGGGGAACTAAGCAGATCCGGCTTTTCTTCTAATGTACAGAAATTATCATCAAGATGCAGGATGGAGCGCTACAGGAGCTCATTCATGCTAGCAGACATTAAACTGCTGAACAAACAATAACTAACTGACCCACTCGCCACTTATTTAATACAAATTGCTTAAGCTAGGTAGTGTACAGGTTAAGTATGAAGAAAATAAAGGCCTCACTGCACAGCTTGTTATTTAGATTTTATTATCTTTATCTGACTGTTATTATGTCTGGTTGAACATGTTCCTACTGAGGTAACACAATTTTAGATTATCTAAGTTCTATCTTTCTTACCTTAAAGCCATACTCAGTAGCCAGGTAAACAAACGAGGTCTCGCTAGCTATTTTACAGAAACACGTCTCGGTGAACTCACCCCTCCCGTCGGGTAAAATCCATACGCCAGCCTCCCGCATACATGGGACCCTGGTTTGCACAGGTGACAAAGCAGAGTCTAACTCCAGCCGCAGAAACGTTCCCCCAGCTTTTCCTCTTTTCACCTCCAAACGTTTTTAGCTTTCTGCTAGCTGAAAAGGTGTTTTTTTGGGGGGACTCTGGTATTTTTATCTTAAAATGGAAGCGCCGGCTCTGTCCTACTTCTACTTTCACTTTCGGGATGTTCTGCCCCAAAATGTGTCCAGGCGGATTAATGCCAATCCAAGCAGTGAGGAAATGCGGCAGACAGACAGCTGGATTGTCCAATCCTATCGTTCGGTCCGAACGATAGGATTGGCTGAAGTTTTTGGAGAACTGCGGGACAACCACTTTATTGATTTTTTTAGTTTTTTTTTTTTAATCTCCACAATATATTTATGGCTATATTATATTAGAACGTTATTAAGAGGCTTTAAAAAAACATTAAAAGCTACATTGTTTACCTGGCTACTGAGTATGGCTTTAACCATCACCTTACTGTCATTCAACAGATCTGCTTTGGCATTAAACACAGCTCTCGTTGATGTTCAGGTAAAGCGTGTCCTATTCTTGACTGATCTCTGAAATGCTTTTCTAAATTATTCTCATCTTAAATATGTCAAAGATTGTGTATTTTATCTTTTTCGTAGCAAAGTGGAGGTGGAAATACTGAAAGTTTAGTGACTGAGCTCATGTGCAGTTTCTGTCGTACATCACTGCCTACTATGCAGCCTATCATTGGTAGTTTTGCCTAAAATAGAGGCTCCTTTAAAAAAAACTTCATAGCTACAGGGGCCTTGAAGGAACTGTAGTCACTATCTTGCTTTGAACAGTTACTCCCCAGGCAGATCTGCCTTGGGAGGACAAAATGCGTTTGGCTTTCCGTGGAAGCGAGTGCCAAAGCTGTTGCATTATTTGTCATTGGTTGGTTGTGGCAGCATGTGGCTGCTAAACTTATGAGAATTTTGTCAAGCATGCCTTGAATGAATATTTTACACATCAAGAGGTATTCATTTTGCCAATTTCACATGAAATCTTACAGAAAATCGGTTTTAAATTGATAAATTCTCCCCATGTTCACAGATTATAAATGCATAACGTATGTTTAGATTAATGCTGTCTTCAGGCAGTGGTCATGTTGTGATCAGGATCAAAGAGGTCTTTGTTTTCCCTCCAAATGCCGACGCTCTAGTATGTGACCCACATTCTAAACGCCTCACACAACTGGCTTATGTTAAAGCTCCAACACATCTCAGGAGCTGTACTTCAGGAAATAAACCAGTGCTCTTATCTTTTACCATCATGCATTTAGAACTACTCAACTGACAGCGCACTAATGTTGGTCACATTTTCTCACCCTTTCATTGTTTCTCTGTTATGGACAATAATTAGCTCAGCATGGACATTATTCAGAGGCCCCTCCAGCAGCTGAAGATGAGACTACTTCAGTCTCATTAAATATGTATTTTTGCCTTTAATTAGGAAGCATTTGTTTACTAGTACAACACCCCCTTCGCTCTGACTGCACCTGTTTTCAATGGTTGAAAGGAGAGATGCTGACTGGGTTGAAGCAAATAGACTGTCAACACTCCTCACAGGGACCTTCCATTAGACTGTCTCTTTCAGCAGCACATCCCCGAGGCTGTAAAGCATTTTGCTCTCTTACTGCTGCACAGAGTCGCTCCTTTTCTTTTTTTGGTTGAAAGAAACAGCTCCGTCACCTTCTAGGGCCCTGCCCTTTTAATCACACTCACCAGTTTAATTTCCAGGGAGCCATATTTCCTGCTCGTCTCTTATGCCAATAAACAAGAATTTATTAGAACTAGGGAGTGACTGTTTCCATCAACAAATATGGTTGTTCCGGTAAGAAACTGGGCACAGAACCTTACTCTTTATCTGCATGAGATATTTGGTTCAATTTATTGAGCGTAGGAGCAGGATATGTCAGTGCTTCCAGCTATGGGCAGTTAAGACCCTGACTAGAAGATTTAATAGCAAGATTTTAAAAAGTTGAAATTATTTGACACAAAACTGCAGTTACTTTTTGACCTCTTCAGCAGAGTCAGTTATTACTAAAAAGAAATGAGTCTGGATCACAGGACATGATGAAGAAACCAGGGATGTGGATTCAAGTCTGAAACTTGGATATTATCGTACTGACCCAAATATAAGACCAGATTTATTTCATTGAAAAATATTTGAAAAAGGGGGGTCGTTTTATAATCGTGGCCTAGTTTTTTGGGGGGTCGTTACACGACCAAACCAGCAGAGGGCACAGGCTTCTGGTCAAAGCGGCAGCAACAGCAAGCAGCTCAGATCACGACTGGTCCTGGTTCTGGACCAGGTCAAAGTTACAGGCCCACTGGGGATTAAAATTCCCGATGACCAGTGCAGCCCAGTTCACTTCCAGAACCTGGGAAGGTTCAGCAGCTCAGCACGGACGTTTGTCAGGTGAGGACTCGGCGGCTCGCGTCACACGCGTCGCTTTTTTCTGTACTCGCCTGAGCCTGTCTGTTTACTTCAGCACTTCTGTCTCACGTCTCAGCCTTTTTTAGCGCTACATACACACACACACACACACACAGATAGGAAGGGTGAGAGGAAGGGGGACTGAGACAGCGCGCTATAAGATAGAGAGAGAAAGAGAACCGAACTTTTTTCTCGTTTTTTCCAATTGACTGAAATAACTTTAACCCCTGAATATTAGGCAAATGTTAAAGCAGTCTGTGATTACGGTTTTATTTTAACAATTTTCTCAAAATTTCAATAAAAATAGTTTCTGTGAATTTAGTCTTTTTTCTGAAGACCAGTCTTGAAAAGGGGGTCGTCTTATAATCGGGGTCGTCCTATATTCGGGTCAATACGGTAGTTCCACCTAAGTCACACAAAGACTCAAGACTGGGACTGAACCTCTAAGTCTTGGGTGAAAACTTCCTTCCATCAGCAGGGCATTGAAGATGAAACATGACTGGGTCTTTCAGCACGACCCCAAGCACGGTAACGAAGGAGTGGCTTGGTAAGAAGCAAGAAGCAAGCAACCCCAAAGAAAATCTTTGGAGGGAGTTGAAAGTCTGTGTTGCCATAGCGACAGCCCCAAAACATCACTGCTCTAGAGGAGATCTGATGGAGGAATGGTCCAAAATGCCAGCTACAGTGTGTGAAAACCTTATGAAGACTTACAGAAAACGTTTAAACTCTGTCGTTACAAACAAAGGGTTTATAACAAAGTATTGAGATGAATTTTTGTTTTTTCCCACCAAGATTGAGGTGTTTCAGGCATGTCCTGCCGGCAGGAGGCCCCCGGGTCGACCCAAGACACGGTGGAGAAAATATATCTCTGGTTTGGCCCTGGAGCGCCTTGGGATCCTGCCGGAGGAGCTGGTAGAAGTGGCTGTGGAGAAGACCGTCTGGAACTCCCTAATTGATGCTGCCCCCGCGACCCGGATAAGCGGAAGAAGACGAGGCGAGACAATGTGATTTCTTAAATTTGTTTCTCATGTTGTCCTTAAGTTGAGGTTTACCTATGATGAAGATTACAGTCCTCTCACCTTTTGAAGTGGGAGAACTTGCTCAATTGGTGGCTGACTCAACACTTTTTACCCCACTACGTAGTCTAGGTTTTGGTTACATTTATTGTTCCAGTAGACGACTGTGCTGAGTGACAACATACATTATTTCTAAAGTGCTCCCAAGTCCATTGGACTCTATTGATTGTGGTGGCAGAAGTGATTCTCATGCCTCCTGAGGCCTCAAAGGTCACAAACATCCAATGATGGATTCCTTCCATCGGACTTCACACTGTGAGAATTCCCTGGACGTTTTCTCAATATCGTGCTATGCAACTATAAAGACCAAAGTTATTTACTGACCATTAATACATTAGCAGGATGAACCACAACCACCGCAGGGTTAGAAAGACTTTAGTGGTTTAATAACATTTCTGACTCTCATTTGTCTCATCTTTTGTCTAATCCTCCAAAAAAGTGTCCATTTTTCTTCATCAAGAGTGTTTCTAACATTAAATTATATCTTTCACATCTTATATGTCTGTGGTTAAACTAAAAACTTATAATGGATAAAATTAACTACCTACCTGCAGACTTATTGTTGAATTAAAGGAAACCTTTCAGCCTTCCTGGAAATTGGGTTATACTGTATTACAAATCCTGCAGTGAAATGATATTTTATTTAGGCACTCCACATATTTGAACAGTAAGGTTTAAGCATGAATAGAATAGAATAAAAAATAGTAAAACCCTTTATTGTCCCTCAGTGGGAGAATTTACCAGCAGCATAGTGACGGCAAGTCAAGAACAAACAGATTCACACAAGGATAAAATATATAAAAATAGAAAGCAAGAATAGAGACTCTAAAATAAATTTATTAAAAATAATAATGGCATGAAAATGTTATAATAGCAGCATAAAAACTAAAAACAATGTGCAATCATTAAATGTCATACTCAGACACAGAAGTGTGAATTGAATAGGTTTTTTGCTTTGAAGGATGTGAAAACATATTTGTGCATAAAAAACTGCAAATAGCAGCAGGGATGTAAACACTTATGCAGATCAAACTGATCCAGAACATTATTAAACAACATGACAGAAATCACAGGGGCTGTTCTGTTCTGTTAGTGGAATTTTGAACATGTTAGAAAAATGAGCTTCTCTCAGAATGGTCGCAAAGTTGTTTTGAACCCAACTGTTGAGTCAGAAGACGTATGGAATCTAGACTTTGGGAGGACTTGGTGACCAGAGTGCAAAATGATTTATTTATAACCTGAAATATCAAACAATAATAAAAAACTCTAACTTTAAATTTTTTTACTGTTTATTGATTAATATTAAGTTAACAATTATAATCACCTATTATGCTTTTTCTGTTATTATATAACAATAAAACCTTATTTTTAGATAATGTATAAAATTGGCACGTTCGATCCAGAGGGCAGCAGACATGTGTAGAACTGGATCCGACAGGTTTTTGATCGAACTAATCCTAATACTTCACTTGGATGCACTAAAAGCAGAAGTTGTTTGAGCCAAATGATGTGATTATAGTCTATAAGGGGTCAAGAAGACCCTCGGTGATCACGGCTCAGGGGAAGAGAGGTTTTTCATGGTTCAATCCAAGGAGCTAACCATGAGATACTGAACTGACTGCCTCTTGGGTGTCGTGAAACTGGCTG
Source organism: Callopanchax toddi (assembly GCA_006937965.1). Lineage (NCBI taxonomy): Eukaryota > Metazoa > Chordata > Actinopteri > Cyprinodontiformes > Nothobranchiidae > Callopanchax > Callopanchax toddi. The sequence continues at coordinate 1,362,828 of SSNR01000119.1, read as the reverse complement.
CCCTCTGCGCCTCAGGGATGGGTCCGATGCAGAGAACAATTTCCTCTATGCTGTACTGAGGTATACGGAGCCCGGCTCATGACATGGTGGAAAAATTAATAAATTGTGGCCACGAAGTAACTATAACGTGCGCATGAAATAGTAATTTGTTCCCACGAAATATTAATTTGTGCGAACGTTAAACATCGTTCCCACAAATTACTGTTTTGTGGGAACGGAATAGTATTGATGATATTATCCCGCAGTGCACCCTCATCCATCTGCACCAGCCGTGATAACGATCTACCCACTGATGTTTGAGTGCCTTTTCTAATTCAGTTCTTGTCATTTTTACCGATCTTTGTCACTTTGTCATGAGCTGTATGACTTGTTACACAACTTTCAAACTTTCTACCACACATTTTGTTGCGTGGAGTGGTAAACTCGTGTTTCTGCAGGACACGCAGCCCTGCACACAAATCATGGCACTTTTAAAGTAGAGCTGATTGTTAAAGGGCACACGGTATTTTAAACATAAAACCAGAATCCAATATCTCCACCAATATCCAGAAATCACTGAAATGTCCCCAGTAATTCTTTTATCAGGGTGCAGACAAAGAGCTGCATCCCCCGCAATAATAATACGTGCAGCCACAGCTGACCAGTGCTGCCCTGCTGTGCGTGGAGTCCAGCCCGGGTCCCACGAATTATTAATTCGTGCGCACGAAATACTAATTAGTGTGCACGAAAAAGCTTTTTGTGGGGAACAAATTACTTTATTGTGGGAACGGTATAACTATTTTGTGGCCACAATTTATTTATTTTCCTACAGTGTCATGAGACGGGCTCCGTAGCGGTATGTGGACACAAATCACTTCCTCCCCCTTTCCCCTTTTGGGAGTAAATTGTTACAACATTTTGATGCACTGCTGTCCATATTTGTTCACAATTATGCAGTTTTTTGCAAAAATGTCAAATGTACCAAGTCAGTGGGAATGCAACATATTTTGTGTCTCTGACTAGCCACCAATACACCCCTTTAGTTTTCATCTTTTGCTGGCAGTAAAGGTGAAATGTCTTTGATTAGGTTGCTCTGGTTTTACATCTTATTTCTATTTTATTCAACTGCAGCGTTAACAATCAAATTCTTTATTTTTATACTTTTATATCTATTTGCCGTATAGCACAACCTTGACCTGGACTCCATGGATGAAATGTTGCTTTAATGGGCCCTTTTTGGTTTAAATGAAGGCAAAAAAAATCTTTAAATAAAAGTGATGCCAATTCAAAAGAGAAAAAGCAAACCCCATAAACTTAATGACCTTCCTAGAGAAAAGGAACAACTCTTCATGAGTCTGGACTTTATGGTCATTTGGCCTTACTTTCTGCTGTTTGCCCATAAATCAAATTTAAGGTTCTCTGCAAAAATCAAGTGCTGGTAATAAATGTCCAGGTGCAAAGTATTTTCATCTACTGTTGATCAATATCGTTATGCCCTGTGCCCCACAACACGCTGCACTACAATCGTTTCTGACTCGTGTCAGTTGGACCTAATGAGTAGTCAGCAAATCCTGCACAGGCTTCCAGCCACAACAAAAGCACAGCTAACAAATGCACCACTTGAAATCTGAACAACCTAAAGCTCAAAATAGAAAACTTTCTACTGTGCCACCGAGCTATTCCCTGGCTGAGGGGCTTAAGGCAAGAGCTGGTTTAATCCTCTCCACTTTGAATAAAAATGCAAAACAAGCTGATAGGGTATAGGTATGCTGTGACATGATAAAAAGATGTCTTTATTCAGTGGGCTCTTGATAGTAAAGGCACACAAATGGTCCCACAGGACGACTCTACATTTCTATTTTTACGGAGAGGCTTTTGATGTGACACAGCTGTTTCTTTTTCTTTCCTGATACTTTCATAGCTAACAAGAATACACGCTTGTAAATCTAAAGGAAAGGAAACAGTTTAGGATTTTTGCATTTGAGCCCTGTTTGCCAGACTTAGATCTGAAGCCTTGCTGATTTTATTAGATGAATCAACACATCCAGTGCTGCTCTATGACATCTTCAGATATAGGGTTTAGCTGCTTTTCATTCATTGCCATCAGTGTCTGAGTGACCCACCTCAGTACTGTGCTTGTCTTCAGCACTATTTACTCTCCACCTTTTCAGTCCTGTGTCTCTTTTACCTTCAGAATGATCTAATTCTTGATGTCAAAAATTCATCAAGGTGTTCAAGTAGTGCTCGCTGTAGAACCAGAAGGCGGAGCTGCACCAGGTTCAGCCCCGCCCATTCAACCAGAGTCAGCCCTGTCCCGCTACACAGCTGCGCTGACTTGTTTTTTTTAATTAACTTTATTGCAACCAGGGTCAGACCTCCTCCGCTGTTTTTTTAAATAACTTTATTGCAAATGAGTGAATTTACAAGAAGATAACTGAATGTTTCTCCTTCTGTTTCTCCTTGTTTTCAGAATAAAACATATCCTCAAAATTGATTAAATATTGTTGGGTTTCAGTCATGTTTTTGTAACAGTATTAGTTTGTCAATGAGAAATGTTAACGTTTTCTGTCATACGGATTATAACGAGAGACAGTGAGCTTAACAGAGAAAGCCGAACTAACCCACTTTGCTTCGTAGCGTTAGCCGCTAATAGCGGCTGTTAGCTGCTATCAGCTAGCGGCTGTTAGCTGCTCCTGGCGTGGGCCAAAGCACCGAGGAAACCCTGAGCGCTTCGCGGACCCGCAGCACAAAGCTGCGCCAGACCAGGAGCACCATACGAAGCTCCGCGGACATGTTCGCAGCATTACCCGACAACGAGCTGTTGCATCTCCGCCGGACTTTGTACTCTGGATCCAGCGGAGATGCAACACCTTGTTCTCGGATCTAACAGCCCAGTGTAATAGTCCAATATAACCAGCTCAATCGGGAGGTGTGGGAGCTGACTCTGATGGAATGGCCGGGTCTGATTGGTTGAATGGGCGGGGCTGAACCTGGTGCAGCTCCGCCTTCTTGTTCTGCAGCGAGCAGACTCTCAAGGTGTTGGAAACGTCCCTCAGAGGTTCTGGTCCAGATCAACATGACAGCATCACACAGCTCCACCCATGACGTGAGTCTCCTGTTCCTCCACATCCCAAAGGTTCTGGACTGGATGAGATCTGGTGACTGTGGAGGTCACTGGAGTCCAGTGACCTCACCATCAGGTTCTAGGAACCAGTTAGAGATTATCTGATCTCTGAGACATGGAGCATCATCCTGCTGCATAAAGGGATGGACATGGTCAGCAACAATACTCAGGTAGGCTGTGGAGGTTGAACCAGGATCAGGTGGGACTAAGACACCATGACACCACCATCAGCCTGAACCAGTGATACCAGACAGGATGGATCCATGTTTCATGTTGACACCAAATGTTGTTGCAGCTGAAATATAGACTCATCAGACCAGGAAATGTCTTTCCAGACTCTTCTGGTCCAGTTCTGGTGATCCTGTGTGAACTGTAGCCTCAGTTTCCTGGTCTGAGCTGACAGGTGAGACACCTGGTTATTTTTCTGCTGCTGTAGACTGAGGTATTGTGGATCAGAGATGGTATTTTGCTTGGCTGGAAGCAGTGATTATTTGAGCTACTGATGCCTTTCTATCATCTCCAACCAGTCTGTACATCCTCTTTTAACCGTCAGCCTCAGTCGTCCATATGATCTTGTTTTCAGACCACTCTCTGGAACACTAGAGATGGTTGAGCGACAAACGCATTAAGTTGCAGCCATGTGATTGACCAATTACCTATTTGTGTTACCAAGCAACATTGGTGTACAAAACAAAGCAGCTGACTGGTGTATATTTAACAGACATCCACCCAGAATCTGGAAGTTGAACCCCCGTCCTATCAAATGTAAGCAAATGGGACATTTTTCAGATTTTTTTTCCTATTTGTTGATTGTTTTATATAGTTCCTACCTTGCTGCTTTGTGTTCAAATAAACCATTTTCTAACACATTTAGTTGTTAATCGTTATGCTTCAGAATACCCCATGAATACATGCGGGTGCTCAGACTCTGGCTCTGAATAAGCAGCAGCTCTTCTCTCTATACGTTTATGATACATACAGTCCTGTGACTCCTGCTGATCACATGTAATGGCTCACTAACACTAACCATCCACATGGGAACCATGTATCACTTAAACATTTGAAATTGTTTCAGTTTTGCACAGACACAATGTTTTAGGGGAGCTGAAACTTTGGCCTGGTGACTGCTGGAGACGGCCACCAGCTGATCACAATCACACCGTTTCTGACAGTGAGTAAGTCAGAATATTATTTTAGGGGTTCAGGTTCCAGAGTTACTTATGATCAGTCATTCAGCCTGGATATTCATTTAAAACACTTTCCACAACAATTATCTTCTTTCTCTTTCTTAATAGAGAACCTGGTCTCACTGTAAAGACTTCTGACTGCAGGGAATTTAGTTTTGATCACAAACACACCAGTCGTTTGTGTAAAGTTGTTGATGTGGAGCTGTTTTGCTGAAAATAACTGAAACACGTGATCGCTGAGCAGCATGAAAGCATCCCTTTGATTCATTTACCCTTGAATTATTTGATGAATTGCTTCAAACCTACACTTAACCAAGGTCAGGTTGTGGAGGTAACAGGTCCAGGGGGGGAAGCACAGACACCCCTCACTAGGGGTGCAACGGATCAGAAAGCTCACGGATTGGATCGGTTCACGGTTTTGAGTCACGGTTCGGATCAATTTTCGGATCAGCAAAATGAAAAAGAAAAGACAAAAAACTTTCCTCTCTCATTATTTTCTAAAACACTGAGCAACTTTCTTATGCTCAATCCTCATAAATACAAATTGCATTTAACTCAAGATGTCAATCTGATGCTTCAATAAAGTTTTGAATCATATTAAAACAAATTAATGGGGGAGATAGACTCATATGCGCACCTCAGGGGTCACAGACCTGCTTCTGTCAAACTAGCGGTCACAGCTGGGGAGGGGGAGGGGGCAGACGGGCGTGACGCACGAGGCGCTGCTCTGTGGCTCCTGACTAAACTCCGGTTATATTAACGTTTATTAGCTCGTATAAAAGCCAAACATAACGCTATCTTAGACACAAATAGGTGAATCTAGTTTGTCAAAGATTCCAGCTGACGGAGAGAGAGACAGAGGAATCAGAGGCAGCGCGCGCAGCAGAGACTGGATCAGATATTGATCAGGGATCCTTCGTTCTGGTGTACTAAAACGGCTGAAGCCAACAGAGTGAACCTCTATACGTGATGCAAAATGAACGCCTTTCTCAGAGGGGAATTATCTGCAGATTCAGAGCGCGTGAGCACAGAACGTCGGGGATTATTTAGCGACGCACGCGCTCTACATGAACCGCGAACCACGTGTGTTCCGAACCGTAGAGGGTGATCCGTACGAACCACGGCTCGATGATGATCCGTTGCACCCCTACCCCTCACCAGCTCCTTCTGGGGCATACCTAAACGTTCTCAGACCAGAAAGAATATATTATCACTCCAGCCAGTTCTCGGTCTTCACCAGTGTACTGGGACTTGCCTGATGACCTCCATTGGGAGGTGACCAGGAGACACTCTTGCCTGAACCACTTCAGTTAAGACCTTTCAGCAGCTAATATGTGAGATCTCCTTCCAAACCCCATTCTAATGATGATAGGTGAGGGTTTGAACTAGTGCTGGGCCGATAACGCCGTTAACGCGAAACTGTTATCGCGCGATAAAAAAAATAACGCCGTTAATCTAAATTGGGTCGCTGGGTCTAGGAGATGTACAGGCATTACCAAATGGCAGACTCCGATCCTGGCCCGGATCTTTCCGGAGTCCGGACCTGCAGCAGGACCCGCTCCCCCGGTCTAGCTGAAGGAGGCGCGGCTCCTGTCTCCCGAACGCTCGCTTCACCTGGAGCGGCTCCCGGATCCGACCCGATCCTTCACCCGGACTGGGAGCCGCGGCTCCAGGTAAAGCGCGCGTTCAGGAGACGTGAGGCGTGTCTCCTTCACCGGGAGCCGGTTCCGGTCCAGGATTTTCACCTGGACCCAAGGAGGTGAAAGAGGCGCGTCCGGGAGCCGCGCGCCCGTGCCAACCTCGGCATACGCCCCCTCCTCCTGAACCGGACCGTGTGGTTCGGAGCTTGATCCAGGTTGGAGGAGACGCAGCAGAGCGCTGACCGAGTCACAGACCCGCGGCAACAACTTGGTAGAGTTCCCGCAGAACTTCGACCAAGTCATCAACCAGGTCTGGACTGGCTGTCTGGGTTCCAGGTGTTTCCTGGTGAACCGACGTGTTATTTGGGCCGACAGCCTCAGCTGTGCACGCGCCTCTCGTTAAAGTGAATGTGGCAGCGCGTGCTGCGTTTTTCAGCATAACTGACAGCTGAACATTCAATCAATCAAACAATATCAACACTAAAACACATTGATCTGTCAGTGACTTTATCAGAGGGTTGTCTTTAGTTTTCAGACTCGTTAATGTTTAAATCCCCTAAAGTGGTTTTATTTAACAAAAACATGATGAAACAGCTCTATAGGGTAATGTGAAATAAACAGTAGAGAAATGAAGTCATTTTAAGGCAGATTGAATCCATTACAGATAAACTGGATGCTACAATCATTTTTTGACAGCTAAAAAAAATCAGCATGAAGTTATTTAATGTAAAAAAGAGAGTTGATGCTTTAATCAGGTGACCTGTAAACTATAAATGTAATCCTGTCAGGAGATGAGAAGGTTTCTACAGTAAAACAATTAAAACAGAGTGAGCCTCAGAAAACAGCTGTAAAGTTAAAGGAAACAGACCTCTGATTACAGATCAATGTGTTTTAGTGTTAAAATGTTTCATCCTGATAACTTGATCAACCATCAGAGGTTGTTAAAATGAGCTCAGAGATCTGGTCTGGAGGTTCTGGTTTGTGACTCAGGTCTGGGTTTCTGAGGGAAGTTCTGACAGGTTTAGTATTTCTTGTTAGGTTAGTAACAGCTGATCCAAACAGTGAATCAGCTGTTACTAACCTTAAACTCTAGACTTGAAGTATCACGACTCTTCAGCCTCATGAACACACATACCGGTATTATGAACCCTTTGGCAGAATTCAAATGAGCCATTTTAATCTAGATTAATTTCAAAATTAATCTAGATTAAAAAAATTAATCTATGCCCACCTCTAGTTTGAACATAGACCAGCACATCAAGAGCTTTGTCTTTCAGCTCAGCTTCTTTTTTATCACAACCTGCTGGTGTAAAGTCCTCATTACTGAAGGTACAGGGCTATAATCCGTCTTATGTTCCGTGTGGATCTGCGTAAACCACATGAACTGAACATTGTCTCCTCGGTATGTCAAATTCTGCAAACACATGTTGCTTATTTGAATCTGTTGTGTTCAAGAAAGAAAACACCTAAAAGCGTCTCACGAGGACTGAACTGGGTGACCACTGCTCACTATTTAAGCTAGGCTTTGAACTCAAATCCTAGAAGCTTCATAGAAATGAAATTCTGTGGATATTATGCAACTTTTCCTAGAAATAACTTTTTTCATGTGGTTGTCTTTTTCCTTTTGCAGTTAAAGTAAGTCGGTGATCTGTGGGTAGCCAGTAACACCCACTGACCAATCTGCCTGTGGGTGGCGATGCATGGGATGACTCACAAATGTTCACTGATGTTGCTAATATTGAAACTGTAATGCTAATGTGTTGTACATGCACTGTAGTCATTTATTACTGCATTGTTGCTTCCTGTCAAGGCACATCTTTGTGTTTGCACCAGCCATACGGTCAAAATCAGTGTGCTGCTCAAACAGCGGGGCTTCCAGTGTTAACACATCTACTAATAATCTGCAGACTCTGCTGGATCGAGCATTTAGTTGAGCTAGAACGTGTGCACAGCTCTTAGAAATTATGGCGATGTGACGTGAGAAAGATTATAAAAACAGCAAGGGTAAATTTTAGCCTCTAAATTTACTTCCACTCAGTCTGCAGCTGTTCTGTTCTTGGAGAAGCAATTTGATGTTAGAGAAAGTGCTCCAGAGAAGGACTGATTCTCTTATGTGACATGTCAAAATGTTCAGAGGAAACACAATGGAGAGCAGCGTGTCGAGTAGAGAAAGGAGTGTTAACATCCATTTGTTGAACAGCTAGCCACAACTTTAATGTGCCTCCGTCTCCCATAGGTATTCTGAGAGCTCTGCAGCTGGTCGCTCAGCATTTAGCTGCCACAGTTTAAAAAAACAGGTCTAACCAGAAAAAACTTTTGTGCTCCAACTTGAAAATCTTTACCACAGAACGAAGCCTCCAAAACCCTAATCATTAGCTGGGGCTGTCATGAATTGATTATAAGACATGAATTATTGATGAATGGTTGTGTCTGCTATGTAGATTACTTCTGGCTGTAACATGATCAGACAGAGTATTAATATTAGTACTTTAATTTAAAAACAAACCAAAGCAGTCATATCCAGCTCTATAAATGTTTTCTGCCCCCTGGTGGAGGATCTACACATAGAAAAGGGCCAGTTTTATTTATTTACTAATATTATATTGATATATAAAATGAATCAGATAGTTGTTATATTAGTAGTAGATGATAAAGTAAAAACTAGATATTTAAATCACTATTTTTTCAGGATTTAGTAGTGTTATTTCCTTCAGTTGTCCTAAATCTTTTCACAATATCAGCTGAGCACTATTTGACTTTAACACCGCTCCTATGACATCCTGCAGGTATTTTCACTATTTCTGCATCAAACTGTAGCTGTTCACAATTTAAAGAAGGACTTTAGTCACAAACAGCAGAAACAAAAGTGACAGAAAGAAAGAGAAACATGTTTTCTTACTTTCTTCTCAAATGAAGAAGAGAAGCACCTTGAAACTGGATAAACAACATCTGACTGCATCAGGGAGGAATCACTTTCAGGACGGCATTTCTAAACCAATAAAAGGTGTTTTGTAGGTGAAGAAATCACCACATTCAAAAAGGAATACAGAAGCCAAAATCTTTTATTCAGCTGTGCACAGGTTATCTTGACATAACGTACCCCAGTCACGAAGAGAGAAGCACCAAACGCCTCTGAAGTTTTCTGCACAATTTAAAGTTACGAAGGTCCTCCTTCACATTCTTTTCCTGACACACATTCTCAAGACACTTTCCCGTCCAAGGCAGCAAGGAACTGATCAGTTATTGCTGTATCAACTCTTCTGCAATGCTAACATTGAAGTGAAGGCTCATTCCCTCAAAGGAATGAAAACAGGCTGGAATCATGCAGTTCACTTATTACCGAAGTCAAACGTCAAAATATGACCACATAACGACCATTCTGGAATCAACTGGCATCCAGATCATTTTAGAACTGATTACAATTGTCTTCAGCTTGTTTTAAAATCTCTTAATGGACTGGTACTGGTACCACCCTATCTCTCAGTCCTAAGATGCTCAGGTCAGTAGTTCCAGACCAGGCTGAAGAACAGTGGGACTGAGACTTTGGGGCAGCTGGCTCTGGAACAGCCTATCAGGCTTTAGGTAAAGTGACCAAACGTCCTCTTTTCCCCAGACATGTCCTCTGTTGACGTTCTGTCTGGGGGCTTTTCAGAGATCAATGAAAATGTCCGGGTTTTATTGTTTTTCACTGGAAATAGGCTGTACTTAATGGTATGAATAAAGCAGTCCGTGTTATGTGTGACGTCCCGCTCACAGACAGGTTTAAGTTTTCTTTAACAGTATCAAAATGTTTCATCATGACTGAGCCAAATGTCCTCTTTTTCAAAAATCAACATATGGTCACCCTACTTTAGGCCTATTAGAACTTCTCTGACACTGGGCTACATGGTGACACAGTGGTTAGCACTGTTGCCTCCCAGCAAGAAGGTCATAGGTTTAAATCCTGCTGTGACCTTTCGTAGTGGCGTTAGCATGTTCTCTCCATGCCTGTGGTGGGTACTTCGGTGTCCTCCACAGACCACAACATGCCTGATAGGTAAGATGCTCTGGGTATAAAGCATCAGCAAAATAAACAAACACAAGAGACAGTATTTAATGTCTTTTGTGAAAAGGTACCAGTATTTAGGAATCAAATGCTCATCCATCCATTTTCTTAAACCGCTTCTTCTTCCACAGAGGGGAGCTGGTGCCTATCTCCAGCGGTCAAGGAGCGAGAGGCGGGGACACCCTGGACGGGTCTCCAGTCATCAAATGCTCATTGTCATGGTTTGCTTTTTTAAAATACAGTCAAGTTTCATTCATTACACCACATTTATATGTAAGAGTAGGGCTGCAGTGCAGAATGAGGCTCAAGTGACAACTTGTGAAGACTTTGATAACTTTGACAGAGGCACAAGACCTTAATTTCCCCCCACAAAAGACCCACCATTCTTTGGTGAATTCAGACCTTAAGCCATGCTTTATGGTTGTTAACCTTCATCAGGGTTCTAGACCACAAGCCCTAAGTTAGGTGTCCCATCTCCAGTCCTCGAGGGCCACTGCAGGTTTTAGTTGGTTCCCTGATTGCTGGAGCAAAGAAGCACCTACATGTAGAACTGTAGCCCTTGAGGACTGGAGTTTGAGACTTGTGCTCCAGGTCTTTAAAGTTTCTGAAAAATGACAGTTGGACCCCCCCTTAGTCAGATTTAGACTGCTTAGAGCGCACTAAGGCAGCTGATTAGTTACTTGCTTCTAGGATCCCCCCACCCCATTTCACACACGCTGCATATTTTAGATGTTTCAACACTCCAAGACGCATAATTTCAATGTTTAAATTACCTCCTTAGCCTTTCATGCCTTAATTACCCATCCAGTGTGTGGAGGAAGGGAACATCAAAAACATGCAGGCTAGCTGTAGAGGACAGGGGTTGGTGACCTCCGAAGATGACTCTGCTTCTACATTTGTGGGTAAGAAATTTATGAATCTCTTTTTTGCTGGCTCACCAGTTTCTCTGTCAGGCTAAAAGTTCAAAGTGGTTTCCAAGATCCTCAATAACCAACACTGTAAAAAACACAGGCTATTACTGTCTGAAACTGTAGGCTTTAAATCCTTTATGGCTATAAAACGGACCACAAAAAGACAGGAAATACTACGGTAGGACAACAGGAACCACAGTAATTAAAGTGCTCTTCTTTCTTCCTGAAAAACATGTTTCCATTACTTTTCTGCAAATAGCTGATTTGCACAGATAAATCAGCTTTTGTACTTTTTATCCTCTTTGTTAGACATGAAATATAATTTTGTGAATTTAGTATTAATGACTCAGCGTTTAACCCTTGAACTTGAACTCATGTCTCTTTTTAAAGAATGAACTGAAAAAATAAAATGCACATTTGCACTTGAGAGTTTATTTGATAAAAGCTTTTATTGAAGGCCATTCTCTAAGAGCAGCCCTGATTTATGAACATGGTGATGAGGAAATGGCAGTTAAAGCAGAAAGCTCTAAATTTCTGTTGTTTACGACGACATAAACATATGGAGTTTTTCTGAAGTTTGAATAGAAGTAATTAACAATCTGTTTAGTATTCATCTGTATAGTTTTGAGTCAAAGGATGAAAAGGACAGAAAAACAAACAAAACATGTTACTGAACAGGCATAGTTTGTGATTACTCCTTAAATATTAGTATAATTTACTCTTTCACCTTGTTTTTACTGGGAACTGATGACAACATAGAGAAAACTTAAGAAAGTGGCAGCTGCTGGATCTTTAAGTTGCTGAAATAGAGCTAAAGTGTAAAGCCGTAGATGGTGTTGTGGCTGCACTGATCAACAACGTCCCCAATGGTACTTATGCACTCTGTTTCAAAACCTTCTTCACAATTGCTGTGTCATCAGAAAATGCCTGAAGAAAGCATCGGTCTGAGTTGTGCTGAAGTCAGATGCATAGAGGCTGAACAGAAACAGAAACAGGACTCCTGTGCTGCTGTTTGTTGGGTGTTTCTACTGGTATTTACAGCACTGGGCTGGTTAAATCAATTAGCACATTGATGAGTTTAACACGTTGGTGCAGCTTGACCTTGCAGAGAACTAAAATTCTCAGATTTTTATCTTAGATTACATGCAAACTTTGCATCACAAGCTCCACCCCTAAAGTCCAGGGTAATAGATTGTTCGAGATGAACTGCGCCTCGCCTGGAGAACAGACGAGAGCAGGCGGACGCAGCAGGGGCGTGGCCAAAACTCTGCTTTTAAGTCGGACAGATTTTCTTAAATGTAGCTCGTAGGTGATGATAAGGCTGAAGATATCGCGTTAATGTCCGTAATAGCAGATGACTTTCCTTTTTTTCCAAAATCTTTATTTGAAGTTCAAAGTATTTTAAAACAAATTCAAGAGTGAACAAGTATCAACAACACTAAAGTAACAAAATAATAGACATATATCCAGAGAGATCATATCAAAGAAAATAAACAAGATGATGCTCTGTACTAAATGATACGATTATAAAAATCAGACAGTAGTTTTATTAGAACTTTATAGAAAATGGAACCAGTCCCTACTGAAAACTCTTTGAAACAAATCACATTTCTCACTGTGGCCTTTATAGTTGGCATCATCAACGTGGCATGTTTTTACAATATATATATAAAAAATAACATTTCGCATTCTGCCACAGGATGTTTGGATCAAAACGTGAACCAATCAGATCTGAGATCAGGTGAGAGCCAGGCGTTTCCCGTCATGCCCTCGGTTTTGCAGCCGGTGGAGAGCAACTGCAGCACCTTGCTCCAAAATCTGCGGCCGCCTTGATCTCACGAGGTTATCGTTGCCTGCGTAGGTATGACATCAGAGCAAGTCGGCGTCAAGTCGGACAGAAATAACCGGCAAGCAATGGGCGCCGATCACCGGTGATCGAATCTGCGCAGAACTGGCTCATTTCGAACGCACCTAGTGTCAACCTTGCTACCTCCCTATAGACCCCTTGACGCGTGATGTCACGCGGCCAAAGTCCCGCCCCCAGCCAGAAGCTGGGGGGCAAAAAGACGGCACAGCCCCGCTGAGCCCTGTTGTTATTATCCGTCAATTGTCAATAAATTGAGCTAAATAGCGACAAAATAAAATCTATCAGCATGGTTAACACATGCAAGCTGCACAAATAACTGAAAGAAGGACAGTAACGTAACATTTCACTGGTTTACAGCTGATAAAATCACCTAAATCGGAGACTTCTAGTGGATTAATCACCACATCGTGGAGCTAAAGTCTCATCACAGGTAAAAAAGTTAAATATCTGCCTCATATGTTAAGAGACAGCTAGTTATAGCCATCTAATGACTTATAAGCCTTTGTAACCTGGTTAAATTAGTTTATTTTTAAATAATTAGACAAAATGTGTTCCGTAATCTCCTCCGTGAACCGTCACCTTATCGTGGTGGAGGAGTTTGAGTGCCCTAATGATCCTAGGAGCTATGTTGTCTGGGGCACTTGTGCCCCTGGTAGGGTCACCCATGGCAAAGTGGTCCTAGGTGAGGGGTGAGACAAAGAACGGTTCAGAAGACTCTTCATGCAAGTCCAATCATCGAGCCAGTGTACCCGGCCCGGAGGGTTACCGGGGTCCCACCCTGGAGCCAGGCCTGGGGTTGGGGCCCGTGAGCGAGCGCCTGGTGGCCGGGCTTTCGCCCATGGGGCCTGGCCGGGCCCAGCCCGAACCGGATACATGGGCTCATCCACCTGTGAGCCCACCACCTGCAGGAGGAACGTGAAGGGTCTGGTGCAATGTGGATCGGATGGCAGACCAAGGCGGGAGCTTTGGCGGTCCGATCCCCGGACAGGAAAACTGGCTATTGGGACATGGAACGTCACCTCTCTGGCGGGGAAGGAGCTGGAGCTTGTGGAAGAGGCTGAGCGATACCGGCTAGATATAGTCGGGCTCACCTCGACACATAGCGTTGGCTCTGGAACCCGAGTCCTTGAGAGGGGTTGGACACTTTTCTTTGCTGGAGTTGCTCCGGGTGAGAGGCGGAGGGCTGGGGTGGGCTTTCTGTTAGCCCCAAGACTCTCTGCCTGTATGTTGGGGTTTTCTCTGGGGGACGAAAGGGCAGCTTCCCTGCGCCTTCGGGTCGGGGAACGGGTCCTGACTGTTGTTTGTGCTTATGCACCAAATAGCAGCTCAGAGTACCCACCCTTTTTGGAGTCCCTGGGACGAGTGCTGGATAGCGCTCCTACTGGGGACTCCATAGTCCTGCTGGGAGACTTCAATGCTCACGTGGGCAATGACAGCGTGACCTGGAGGGGCGTGATTGGGAGGAACGGCCCGCCCGATCTGAACTCGAGTGGTGTTCTGTTTTTGGACTTCTGTGCAAGTCGCAGTTTGGCCATAACGAACACCATGTTCGAACATAAGGATGCCCACCGGTACACCTGGTACCAGGGCAGCCTAGGTTACAGGTCGATGATTGACTTTATAGTTGTATCATCTGACCTGAGACCGTATGTTTTGGACACTCGGGTGAAGAGAGGAGCGGAGCTGTCAACTGATCACCACCTGGTGGTGAGTTGGATCAGATGGCAGGGGAAGATGCTACGCAGACCTGGTAGACCCAAACGTATAGTGAGGGTCTGCTGGGAACGCCTGGCAGAAGAGCCTGTCAAGATGGTCTTCAACTCCCACCTCCGGCAGAGCTTCGACCGCGTCCCGAGAGCAGTGGGGGACATTGAGTCCGAATGGGCCTTGTTCTGCTCTGCGATTGTTGAGGCGGCTGTTGCTAGCTGTGGTCGCAAGGTAGCCGGTGCCAATCGTGGCGGTAACCCCCGTACCCGCTGGTGGACACCAGAGGTTAGGGGAGCCGTCAGGCTGAAGAAGGAGGCCTACAGGGCGTGGCTGGTCTGTGGGTCTCCAGAGGCAGCAGATAGGTATCGGAGGGCCAAGCGGAGTGCAGCAGTGGCAGTTTCCGAGGCAAAATCTCGGGCGTGGGAGGAGTTTGGTGAGACCATGGAGAAAGACTATCGGTCGGCTCCAAAAAGGTTTTGGCAAACCATCCGGCGCCTCAGGGGAGGAAGGCGGCAACTCCCTCACACTGTTTACAGTGGGGACGGGGAGCTGCTGACGTCAACTGGGGCTATAGTCGGACGGTGGAAGGAATACTTTGAGGAGCTCCTCAATCCCACCGACACGCATTCCTATGAGGAACCAGAGCTGGGAGACCTGGGGACGGACTGTCCAATCTCTGGGGCAGAAGTCGCTGAGGTAGTCAAAAAACTACGCAGTGGCGGAGCCCCGGGGGTGGATGAGATCCGACCTGGGTATCTCAAGGCTATGGATGTTGTAGGACTGTCGTGGTTGACACGTCTCTGCAACATTGCGTGGTCATCGGGGGCAGTTCCTGTTGAGTGGCAGACCGGGGTGGTGGTTCCCATTTTTAAGAAGGGGGACCAGAGGGTGTGTTCCAACTATAGGGGGATCACACTCCTCAGCCTCCCTGGAAAGGTCTACTCCAGGGTCCTGGAGAGGAGGGTCCGGTCGATAGTTGAACCTCAGATAGAAGAGGAGCAATGTGGTTTTCGTCCTGGTCGTGGAACTGTGGACCAGCTCTTTACCCTCGCTAGGGTGATGGAGGGGTCATGGGAGTTTGCCCAACCAATCCACATGTGTTTTGTGGATTTGGAGAAGGCTTATGACCGTGTCCCCAGGGACACCCTGTGGGGGGCGCTCCAGGAGTACGGGGTTGATGGTCTTTTGTTAAGGGCCATTCAGTCCCTGTACCAGAGGAGTGTGAGTTTGGTTCGCATAGCCGGCAGTAAGTCGGACCTCTTCCCAGTGAGGGTTGGACTCCTCCAGGGCTGCCCTTTGTCACCGGTCCTGTTCATAACCTTTATGGACAGGATTTCTAGGTGCAGCCGTGGTGTGGAGGGTGTTGAGTTTGGTGACAGGAGAATCTCGTCTCTGCTTTTTGCAGATGATGTGGTCCTCCTAGCTTCATCAGGCTCTGACCTACAGCTCTTACTGAGGAGGTTCGCAGCCGAGTGTGAAGCGGCTGGGATGAGGATCAGCACCTCCAAGTCTGAGGCCATGGTTCTTGGTCGGAAAAGGGTGGCTTGCCAACTCCAGGTCGGGAGAGAGGTCCTGCCTCAAGTGGAGGAGTTCAAGTATCTCGGGGTCTTGTTCACGAGTGAGGGAAGGAGGGAGCGGGAGATCGACAGGCGGATTGGGGCAGCGTCTGCAGTGATGCGGACGCTGAACCGGTCTGTTGTGGTGAAGAAGGAGCTGAGCCCGAAAGCAAGGCTCTCGATTTACCGGTCGATCTACCTCCCAATCCTCACCTATGGTCATGAGCTCTGGGTAATGACCGAAAGAACGAGATCGCGGATACAAGCGGCCGAAATGAGTTTTCTTCGCAGGGTGGCCGGGCTCAGCCTTAGGGATAGGGTGAGGAGCTCGAACATCCGGGAGAGACTCGGAGTAGAACCGCTGCTCCTCCATGTCGAAAGGAGCCAGCTGAGGTGGTTCGGGCATCTTGTTAGGATGCCCCCTGGACGCCTCCCCAGGGAGGTGTTTCAGGCATGTCCGGCCGGCAGGAGGCCCCCGGGTCGACCCAGGACACGCTGGAGAAAATATATCTCTGGTTTGGCCCTGGAGCGCCTTGGGATCCTGCCGGAGGAGCTGGTAGAAGTGGCTGGGGAGAAGACCGTCTGGAACTCCCTAATTGGGATGCTGCCCCCGCGACCCGGACCCGGATAAGCGGAAGAAGACGAGACGAGACGTATTCCGTAATCGGAGCAGGCAGACATTAATGTCATTGATTTTGTGTTTACTGAGCTCGTCAGTAGGTCAAAAGTATAAAAATTATTTATTTATTTATTTATTCATAAACTGTCCCTCCTGAGATCAGCCCGTTTGTTCAGGAGACGACGGAGTTCGGAGTCGGTAGCTCTGTTTGTTTTGTGTTTCGGTTCACGGAGCTCATCAGAATAAACGGAGAATCTATTAATCTACAAAAACTACCGGTGTCACGGTAATCCTTCAACATTAACCCGCACGACGCAGAAGAGATCGGACTACTTTTTTGTTGCTTCAGCTGAGTGAACTTACACCGGACTTTAGTCCAGACGGCCCGGTTCAGAGGACTCCAGCAGGCTAGCTCCACAGCTAGTTAGCTTTTTCAAAGGGATTTCAGATCTCCTCCTCACATAAAGCTCTCAGTAACGTCGCCCCTCCTGACCTCTCTACTCCCCTAAATCACCATCACCTCTCCCGCCGTCTCAGACAACTGTTTCAAAGCATCTGGAGTTTTTTCCGTAGTCGTTCCCACCCTACGGGACACGCTCTGGCTCCCTTCAGAAATCTGGAAAAAGTACGATAAGCTCACCTATTTAACCAGCATTTAACCCCCGTTAATTAGTTTGACCTATTTGTCCGATATGTTTTGTTTCCTGCTTCATTGTTTAAAATCTGTAAAACGTCTTGGAGTTGTTAAAAGAGCTTTATTTTGTTAGTTTAAATCACAGAGATACAGCTCTCTTTAGCTGCCGGAGCTGGGTTTTTGCCCTCCAGCGACTGAGCTGGTCCAAAAGTACCCAGACGAAAACAATAACATTCAATGGGTCTATACGGTCATTTTCTGGGGTAAATTTCAACCTGTGTAGACTGAATTTACCTGGGTAAATGCATCGGACACAAAGGGTGTAAATCACAGCCCAGGAAACCATGGCTTGGTCTCACCTTAAGAGAACGTTTTGAACATCTGGTAATACGTAATATTTTCATGAACTAGTTTTTCTGCATCCCTTTTGGTTAGTATGTTCCTATAGATACAGGTAATATGACTTTAACAAGGAGAAGCTTCCACTTTACAACAAGATAGTTCTTGTCTGAAAACCAGTTTTCGCAAGTCTCTATGCCAGCACTTCTAAAAGGGCAAATAAACAGAGAGTTCATTCTTCAAATGAAACAGATAGAGCATGACTACATGTCAAACTCACCCACAGCTACACAAAAAATACAGAAAATTAACAATTTAATAAATCATCATGGAATGAATTCTACTCCAACGTTCATACAATGTTTGACTGATTGACGAGATAACACCTGGTCTGACCCCACGGTGATAAATTGGCTTCATAAAATGATTCCAATCTCAAAAATATAACAACAGTTCATGTGAACATTGTTTTATAAACTTTTAAACAACAGTTCATTTCACATAACGACTAACACTGACAGACATCTCATGATAGTCCAGCTGGGAGAGCTTCAGGGTGCACCAATAGTAACTGCTGCTGCAAACAACGAAACCATGCCCTAAAAAACAAAAACTAGTTTAAAACTAATAGATCTGTCAAGATTTACTGTTTCCATGAATTGCTATATAATTTTGGAGATGCTGTTGCTTCTAAAGTCAATGGGGTTTATGCACGGTCACTTCCTGGTTGCCATAGACGCTGCCCCTCCCTTCCAGTTCAACGCTGTTCCCACACAAACTGGACAAAATGGATTTTTTTACCCGTTTTCTTCAAGACCTGCCGCGCATCACGGTAAACGATGTCCACCGGATTTTTGAAAAACACACGGAGACGTCTGTGAGCAAGCGGGTGAAGGACTTTAATCTGTTTATAACCAGCTTTATTCATGAAATTGAAGGTAAGCTAACAGCGTTAGCTTGTAGCTTCCATCATCAAAAAACAGTGAGACAAATCTATATAGCCGTGATCGTGGGCTCCAACTGCTTCCCAACTTTCAACTTTCTCTGGTCTAGCTGTACGTTATCAAACACCAAGTCTTCATTCACCAAAAGAATAGTTGTTCCAGTGAAATAACACACGAACGGCGCCGCGCCTCCTCCTTTAGCCTCCTCCTTTAGCCTCGTCCACTCGGCTCTTTGACTACTGTGCTGCAAAGTGTGGACTGCAGACACGGTGTGGTTAGAAATGATCACGTTTTCTCTTCTTAAGTTTACAATCCTTCCTTTTTGTAGTTATTTATTCAGTGGAAATGTGTGGAAACGGACTGATGAATTCTATTCAGCTGATGCGGTACACAACGGAACACAGCAGTGTTCAGCTGTCGAGGCTTCCCATCCGCTGATACTTATATGATGGCTTCATTTCTTAGTGCTATAATATATAAATCATACTGTACTATACTATACTATTACTCGTTTTGATTATAAACAATATCTTTAGCTGGAAATGCACTCTAACTCTGGAAATCTTCACGTTTCAAATGGAACCGGAAATGGTCCAGTGAGTTAATTTTAAACCGGAAGTTCTACTAAGTACTCTGTGCATAAAGCCCATGCTATAATGAAAATGAGTTTTTCTATATTTTTGCAAAAAAGGTGTTTTGATTTTTTTTTTTAAACCAAACCATGGAAGAAAAATTCTAAGGGTTGTTTTGGTAAGACTGCACTGACTGATGCGTGAACATTATTCAAATTGAGCTGTACTTTTATTTTAACCTGATTTCTCCTCTGTAGATTTAGTTTTCACCTAATATTTACGGCCATGAGCTGAATTGATGTGAAACAATCAGAGTAAAAATCCAAAAGCCCAGACTTTACAAGACCAAGTAAACGAACATAACCGACTGAAACAAAACCTAACCAACTAGGTCAGTATTATGGTAACACCCTATAGAGCTGGTCTTTACAAACAGCAGCAGTATCAGCTTCAGTGCCATCATGAAAAAAATTGCACGGTCAAGGCTGAACCGATGGTAACTTTAGGCTGGTTCAAAACAGGACGGGTTGGCGATCTGAGCAGCTCTCTTTAATCAGCACTTCCTCGTTGTGGCGTGAGCTCATACGGGCGCGGGTGTGTTCGCATGTACTCAACAGCGGAAAAATCCCTCCTCGGACATCCCACAGCGTAGCCGTCCAAAGCGAACATCAGCTGTAGGTCATGGTGGGAGCCTTGACCCAAAATGCCCAGGCCAAATTACGGTCCCAGTCCAACCAGTAATACCGTACAGCGTGGGACAATGTGGAGGAACTTTGACAGTATCAAACTTTGGATACCGCCCAAGCCATAACCAAGGGAGGAAGCATTATCTCAGAAGTGAGGGGGACACATTTATAGAGCTATATTGAGTTATTTATCACTGGATTAATGGACAGGCTAGATCTGGCTTGAGCCTAGGGGCCTCGTGTGCTCTGGGGCCCCCACTGGCCAGTAAAAAATATATGATCTTATTTAAATTTACATTCAAGAATATTCTTAAACTGAATTGGCCCACAAAATTGTAAATAATGCAGATTAGTTGAACACCCGCGGCCGTACAGGCGCACGCCGCAACAGCGTCTGGAATGGCCCAAAGTTACCATCGGCCCACCGCTGCCCGATGGCTGTTCCTCTGCCCAGCAGCACCTGTCAGTGATCCACTGGATACTTGAGTGTATAAGGTGCGTTTAAAGACAGCTCGGGGAAATACCTTTCTGCAAATTAACAATTATCTGGCTGAAAAAGTGCAGGGGACAGAAGGCACTGTTGAGGGAAGTGTGGGGGACATGTCCCACGCATACCCCATGTCTGTTACGCCTATAACCCACCATTACCAGAATTTCAACTTTATTCCTCATTCTCTTTGTGTGTTCTCCTAACTTTCTGTCCCTTTCCTCTCACTGAGCAGAGCGCTGTCTTTTTTCTCATTTGTGAGGCAGCACACGTTCGACAGGAGGTGGGCCTGAGTGAAATGACTCCTGAAATATCCATCACTGCAAATTACATCTTTGCTCGTGCTGATCCCCTCTTTTGGGCTAATCAAGTTATATGCCCCTGCACAACTATCAAGATGCCTGCTAATGTCTTTTCATTTGCAAAGATAATTACAGCAGGGTTCCACTTGAAAATCCATACATGCCAACAAACGGAGCCAAAATCGACCAATCCACGGGGGTAATTATTTCTCCCTTCTGATCTATAGATACATCTCTAGGGGTTAATGATGCTGATTAACATGATTTATGCGATAATAAAAGAGTCAGGGTTGACATGTGTACAGGAAACAAAATATGCATTAGTGTGTGATTGGGCATGAATGCTAATGTGTTTTGAATCTCACGCATTCTTTCTTAAGAAATATCAACATTTGCATTTGTTGCCTACAGGTGCTAGAAAACCAGGCTCTGCAACAGCCCAACAATACACAATCTGCAATCAGCCAGCGAGGCAGCTGAGAACAGAACATGTTGTGAGTGTTGTTATCTTAAGGTGAAAGACATGAGCATGTGTGTGTGTGTCTGTGTGTGTGTGCTCATACGAATGCAAGGTGAGTGAGAGGAACAAGCTGCAGGAGGCTTAGTGACAAGGAGAGTCTAGACATAATGAGTTTAATAACGTACAATGTTCATTAAAACATAGCTCAGAGCCTCTCCGGAGGTGTCACTCCTGTCAGATTAGTGGTGCTGAGATATGGCTAGGGCTGAGCGGAAGCAGCCCATATGGTCTGCGTGCTCGACGACACCGTGACCCACAGCAGATGTGCTGTTTGTCTCTCCCCCGGAGTCGGGCTCAGCTTCTTTGACACACCTGTGTTTGCTCCTGGGCCCCACAATAACATCAACAAATGAGAGTGTCGCATTCTCTGTAGGAGGCAATGAAAGGCTTCTGCAGCTAAAAAAAATTTTTTTTGACTTTATTAGAAGGGCTGGCTTCCTTGTGGGCATTAGCAAAGCAGTGATAATCTGGAGAAAAAGATCAATTACTCTGGTGTGATGACTGCATGCAGATGTGCCAGCCTCTGACTCAGTGTTTCTAAAACGGGCTAAGGATCTAACTATTTGCAACCTTTTCTTATTACACATTTTGCAGCTGGAGAGTTTTTCCAGTCAACAGAGGCCTACATTCTTATTCTATGTGTGCTGAGCCTCATTTCTTTCAGTGCATCTTAAAATAATTGTCATGTTTTCACATGGACACAAATGGGTTGCTCTATTTAGTCTCATTACTGAGGAACAACAGAGGAAGCCAGTGTTTTAAATAATATACACATAAAAAGCAAAAAGATTTCCAGTTGTTTAAACCAGAATTGGACTGTTTTTTTGCAAATGATTTAATTTTTCAACACCAATAATTTTTTACAATGTATTAATTTGGGGTTATTTATGTGATTCATTATTAAATATTATAAATATTCATCCACTTTCCTCTGCTTACCTAAGAAAAGGTCACAGAAGTAAGAATCCAGGAGAGAAATCCATCCAGCTCATCTTACAGGATCTCAGAGCATTCCCAGTCCAGAGACAAGATTTAATCCCTTTGAGAATTTCTGTTTTCCCCAGAATCGCTTCCCACTGGAACGTGCCCAGATAATGCAACCAGGAGTCATAGTTAAATGTCCAAACCAATTCCTCTGACTCCTTTTGATAAAGAGAGTCAGCAGCTTTATTCAGAGCTCCCCCTGTATGTGCTGCTGCACCAGGATAAACACCATAAACCAAACGAGTAGTGTCACTTCAAAGTGACCAAAATATCCTTTCAGTTAAGGTGTTCAGTTAAAACATTACAGTTCATAATTTTTGTTTTACTATCCAACTTTATCCTAAGCTTAATTATTTTTGATTAGTGCAGCAAAACACAGTAAAACGAATCAAATCGATGCGACGTGTAATGACAGACAATCATACATGCACACATGCAGATTGTTAGACAGACAGATGCATGCAGCATGGCAGTCAGTGCAGCATACCGACAGTTCATTTTTTGCTGTTCAAAATGGCATGTGAAGAGAGGATGAAGGATTCCTTATAAATGCTCCTTCAGGCCAGTGGGACCTGGCGCCGTCTGCCTGATGGTGAAGAGGCGTGGTGAAGAGGGTGAGAGGGGTCCTCGGTGATCACGGTGTCTTTCCTCATCACTGAGCGGCGGTACGGTTCAGAGAGGAGGGGCGCCGTGTTCCAGTTATTTTGCTGGATTGATTTATGATGGAGGAGAATCTTGTTATCTATTTGATTGTGAGCAGGCTGAACCAGGAGGAGACGTTGAAGGTGATGATGTTTTAATGTATTCATCTTTTGCACAGATATCAAAGTGTTTCATGATGTGTCTCTGAGTGTCAGAAACAAACACCCTTCTATTCAGTACTGCAGTCTTACATTTTGCTTTTGGTCTTCCAGTTTCTCTTTCCTTCAAATGTTTAACAATTTTCACATGAATTTTTGTAAAATAAAAAGAAAATGTGCCAACAGAATTCCAGAAATAGCAATGGAACTGATTGTTAGAAGATGAACTCATTTTGTTTTGATGCTCCTTTCAAGAACCTTTTAGCTGAGACACCCAGAATCATTCATCCAGCCACCATTGCTCATCTGAGACTGGTTCCCAGGAAACCCAGTGAGACCTTCCAGCTCAGAGGCATTCTCAGTTACCCAGCGAGTTCTGGTTACTGACCTCCAAGTGAGACAGCTGAAAAACACCTACTAAGGAAGGAATCCATAAGGCTTCCTCATCCAGTGCTTACACAACCTGCATGTTGTCACCGTGAGTTTCCTCTGGGTGCTCCGGTTTCCCCCACAGACCACAACATGCCTGATACCTTAGTCACTGCAAGTCAAATCATAATTGTAAGGGTCTACAAAGTAAATAAACATGAAAATAAAATAAAATAAGCTCCTTTCTGGATGCAGAGGAGCAGCTCTTCCCGAAGAGGTTCCTCACCTTTCCACTGAGAATGAGTCCAGCCAACACAAACCAGAAATCCCACATCGGTTTGGTTAAAGGGAAGTTTGTGTTTGCTGGGAAATAAAGTTCAAATCAGCAAGTGGGAGTGCTTTGAGCTGGAGTAAAGCAAATCTGCACACAAGCAGGGAAACTTTGATTGTGAGGGCAGGTTTGAAGGACAGTGACTCATCAGTGTGTGAAAAACAAACCTGAGTTTGAAAGACTGGCGTCTCCATTAAAGGTGGTAATACATTCGCAGTAGACAAACTACTGTATGTCAGCATGTGAAAAGACAAAAGAACATTTGTCAAAGTAAAATTACAAGAACAACAAAGCAGCAAAAAATGATGGAGTCAGGTGTGTTATAATTACATTTCTCTTTATTGATACTGTCACCACCAAATGACTGTATTCAGAAAAGAAAATTCCCTTGAATTTCAGAAAGGTCACCGTTTTTAGAAATCAAACATAATTGGAAATGAACCAGAAAATCTAAAAAAAATAAAATTTTTATGGAACAAATGAAAAGATATAATATATATAATCAAGGATTCCAATGCACAGGCGATGAATCACCCTATCCTGTTCACATTTCTGTAAGTCTGTGCTTTCACACACTGTAGTTAAAAATAAAGCCACAACTTTCAAAACATACATCAGAGAGATGAATACTTTATTAATTCCTCGTGGCGGTCATGCTCTGTGCCCTTTGTGTTTCGTTTTGTCTTCTTTTCCTCCTCCTGTCTTCCTTGCCACTCCTTCACAGCTGTTCCACTCAGCTGCTCCTCATCCCTCTGATTACCTGCCCCTGCACATACAGCAGCCCAGTTCAAAGTGGTCCCAGTTCAGAAGAGAGGGAAGCCAAGATCTCCCCAAACCAGCATGAAAGCCTCTGGGCGTTCTGACTGCAGCCCCGTGACTGCCACAACACGCCACCTCCACATCGACCGTCAGTGGAAAACAAAGCAAGAACACTAACGACCACACTGAACTCCCCAGCCAACACAGTCTCACTCCGAACTCGTCGGAAACAAACGCTTGGTCACTCGCCTTCTGCGTCAATGACTGACGCTAGAAGTGCCCTTTTTCGTCACATTTGTACGAAACGGTGTCTCCGTTGATTCTAATGCAAATCCCGATGCAGTGTCAAAATGACGAGATGGGATGTTCGCTGACGCTGTACTAGGCTAAAAGTCTGCTAATAAGTTGTACACGTTTCCTGTATGAAAACAAAGCTGTCAGCGGCCATCAGCTGACTGATAACACAGACATTGTTAAAGCTCTACAGCTGAGCCTGTTGCATTCCCAAAAGAAAGAAAAACCTGAAGGTGTTCTGTTTACCTGGATAAATGAAGATACTCGCTCTTCTGTCTCAGCCGTGAGGAATACTTCCATTTCAGTGACTTGAAAATCAAAAAAACGTCACAACTTTGATGAAAAACTTTCACAGCCGCCAGTAGAGTGGGTAACAGAACAATCAGAAACATAATGAGACTCGTTTCTTGAAGTAAACAGGTGAGTCCGGTGTTAGAGACCGGTCGGCTCTGGGACGGTTGCCGTAACATTTGCCGTAACACAACAAAAAAGTAATAAACACGGTTCACTAGTGACAAATAAATGAAAACGGTTATCTTGAGCAGTTAAAGCATGCCTGTATATATATATATATATATATACGTATATATCAAAGGTGGCGCTAAATGTATTGTAAATTAATCGATTCCCATAGATGAAGGTATAAACCCGTTATCGTACAAAACATAATTAACTACATTTCCCACAATCCTTGGCAACCGTCCCGGAGCCGACCGGTCTCTAACACCGGACTCACCTGTTTACGTCAAGAAACGAGTCTCATTATGTTTCTGATTGTTCTGTTACCCACTCTACTGGCGGCTGTGAAAGTTTTTCATCAAAGTTGTGACGTTTTTTTGATTTTCAAGTCACTGAAATGGAAGTATTCCTCACGGCTGAGACAGAAGAGCGAGTATCTTCATTTATCCAGGTAAACAGAACACCTTCAGGTTTTTCTTTCTTTTGGGAATGCAACAGGCTCAGCTGTAGAGCTTTAACAATGTCTGTGTTATCAGTCAGCTGATGGCCGCTGACAGCTTTGTTTTCATACAGGAAACGTGTACAACTTATTAGCAGACTTTTAGCCTAGTACAGCGTCAGCGAACATCCATCTCGTCATTTTGACACTGCATCGGGATTTGCATTAGAATCAACGGAGACACCGTTTCGTACAAATGTGACGAAAAAGGGCACTTCTAGCGTCAGTCATTGACGCAGAAGGCGAGTGACCAAGCGTTTGTTTCCGACGAGTTCGGAGTGAGACTGTGCTGCCCCAGCAGACATACAGACTGTCAGAACCCACCCCTGGACAAGCCAGTGGGCATACCCTGCATTTGCCTGGTGGGTCGATGGTAACTTTGAGCGGTCGCGCAGCCCGTGGTCTGAGTGGCTCCGTTTATTTTGCACTTCCTGTTACGGGGCGCTTGTATGGCTGCAGATGGTTGGTGACACACATCACCACCCCATCCTTGAGGAGCAGAGGGAAACTACTTTGATGGCGCCCGGGAGGCAGTTGAAGGTTCAGGATTGAGCCCTGGTCTTCCACATGGGAGACGACCTCTCTACCTCTGAGTCACAGTTGCCTCCTTATGTTCCCATACTAACTTTAAAAACATGTATACTGTATATTTTGCTAAATAAACTTTTCTTACTCTCAAAATAGTTTTGTAGTACATATAAAACTTATACATCAAAATGCTTGTCTTTCTTCAGCTCTGTGTCCCGACTGCTATATACGTAGGTTTTATAGTTTTCTGTCAAATCATAACCGAGTGCAGAGACTGCATCATGCACAAAGACCTCCACATCCTTTTCAAACTAAAAGTGAAATCTTATTTTAATCTGTCATTTCTCCTACATAAAAGGCTTCAGTACAATGAAAATCCACAGGCGTCACCATCAGAGTCTTGCTCACAAATCAAGGATTTCATAAATACAACTTCTAGTTTTTATTAGATGTTTTGTTTCCGTACAGCAGCTAACTGTCTGAGGCTAACGTCTTAGTGTTCCTGTCTGCCTCCTATCAAATTTACTGTAGGGAGTAGAAGACAGAAGTGAGTGGTTACCACAGTGATACTAATGAATCACTGTCAGCAGTGTTAACATTTCTGTTAATCTTGGTCCAGCATTATACCTCTTACACATTATATACATCAAGCAATCTTATATATAATATCATTTATAACATATAATACTCACAGATAGTCTTAGCTTGATGTTGGAACTGTTGGAAGTAGCTCCATAGGCATAATTCAAAGTTTCTTCTGCATTTTTTAGTCAAATATAGAAACTAAAAATGTATCCTGAGCTGTTATTTCTATTGATATTTGATTACAAAATCTATTTCATTCACTCAACTAAAGTAGACAGTTGCCAAACTGATCCAATAAAAACAATGTTCTCATTTCCCTCCATTGTTGTAAATGGTCGTAATGTTTATATTCGTTCCAACAAGCATGGTCTGTGAACACATCTAAGATGAAATTTTATGTCTCCGTTCTAAAATACTGCAGCTTCAGCCAATTGGTGTCTGTTGGGGCATTAAAAAACCCATTTGTTGATTGGCTAAATGACACATAAACACGACATCGTACAACGAGGACACTATTTCCATTATATGGTTGGTTTTAGATACTTAAAGTAGCAGGCTGAGTGGAGGAAGTCACAACTAATTGTTTAGTGTTAGTAAATATCTCACTTAGCTTGAGACACAGCTCAAACATTTCCTCCATTTGAGTCAGATGATGGGGGAAAAAGCAAGTAAATGCTGCCATAAATTCTAACTAGTAAAACCACGGAGGAGGAAACGTTGTCAGTTATTTACTTACACAGCAATGCAATTTGACAGATTTCTCTGAAGTGCTGATCAGATGTCACATTAACCCGACGCTGCACAGAGCGCTGTTTAGGGATGTGTCAAGCTAAAAGTGGTACTTATATGTCGCTATTGGTCTGACCTTGTCAAAAGTCACAAAATGTAAAAGCACCAAGCTGCAAATTCAGACGTGACACTAAAACATTCAGTAGCTGCAGACTAACAAGCACTGCAGGTATTTGAAATTCAAATGTTTGTGAATAAAAGTCTTAGTAGGATGGGCTTTTTAAGGAAAATAAGATTTGAATTTAGGGACAATTATTTGATTATTGTTCAAATATTCAACCCCACGTGCCATCATTCATGCTTTTTGAAGCTGCCTTTTCTTGAACAGGAAAGGTATTCACATAAAACGTTTCAAAGTTCTGATATGAACTAATTTATCATTATCACTAATGTTAGCAACCACTAGTGTCTGAGATGGTTCAAACGAAGACTTAAAGTATTTTATTAACACAAGTCCTGCAGCTGAGCAAAGCTTCCTGTAGAACAGAAGAAACATGTATTTGTCTAATTCTGCTAGCTGTGGGATAGTTGTGGTTTTTTTTTTCACATGTTTAGCAGGTCACTGTAGAGTCCTTGTAGGTTCAATCAAGTCAACTGGACTTCTTTAATTTCTTGGAAACATTTAGCTTCTCATCCAAGGAGACTGACCAGTTCTAACTGGACTGTGTGGAGTTTTGAGATTATAACCCCTGTGACCTGTTGTTGAATACTGAACTGAAATCACACGTAAATCACTCTCCTCCCTCCCCCCTGAGGAGTTGTTATGCCCTATCGTGTTAGCCTGATCCACCTGCAAGATGTCAGATGCAGAAAGGTGTGAATTAGACTGAAACCGTCTGGGGATCGGGTTCTAAGTGTCACTGTAGGTGCTGGAAAGTTACTCTTATGTTTAATCTCACCAGTTTGACATTAAATGCATTCATTAGACACACCGTGACAGCAAATCAGCGTAATACTGCCTCCACGGTGTGTCTTATGAAGGTGCTGTGGCGGCACGGTGATGCGGGAATTTTGCGACATTCATGCTCTCAGGCTTGGTAGTAATATTGCTGCAATGCTGGACTTATGAATGAAGATGACACCTTGGTGCAACAGAGAGAGGTGTCACGCGGAAAAGTTGTACTGACTTATAACCGAAAAAAGTATTTAAAAGTCAGGTAAAAACGGGAAATGCATTCAGCGGAGATGGAAAACTGAAGCGAGATCCGAGAGCTACTGGCATTAAGAGCAGAAGTCGCCAGTCTGTCCGTCTCACGTTATCTGTAACCCTGCTCACCGACAGCCTGAAGACCGCCCCCCCATACCCCCTTTATAATACTATTACATAATCTTTTGTGAAAAGTGCATGATTGAGAACTAAGAGGGAACCACCTTATTAATTTATTTCAGTTTTTTTATCGCTACAATATAGTTACAGCTATAGAACGTTGTTAAGAGGCATGAAAAACCTTTTACGCTACACTGTTTTCCAAATTCCCTATTGTACCTTTAAGGAGAATGAGGGGACTAGCAGGTAGAGAGTTGTGTTGGTTAGTGGTGGCTGAAATTACTTTTATCACACTAGATCCATTATAGACTGCTGTGAAAATGCACAACTTTCATGATAATAAATGCATTCAATTAATAATTAGCTAAAATTCAGATATTAGTGTGAAACACAAGGAGACATCTACCAATAAACCTAACTTTCTACTTGATCCAACACAACATAAACGAGCAGAGAGCACTGCTTTAAAAGAAGCAAAGAGCTGAAGCCCACGTGTTCAGAGGGTCAGTGTGCATCAAAGTGTGTGTGTGAGGTGTTGATGCTTTCACAACCAGTGTTGCCAGTAACGCGTTACTAAGTAGCGCGTTACTCTAAAATTACGTCATTTTTCAATAACGAGTAATCTAACGCGCTACTATTTCCAATCCAGTAATCTGATTAAAGTTATTTTTTTCGAGCCACTGTGCGTTACTTTGCGTTACTATCATTGTCCATTTTCTTAAAATATTTATTTTCTTCCTGCATTTCTGTGAGCGGCGTTGTGTCACGTTCCCAACATGAAGTGGAGTCACGTTTTCAACACGTGCACAGCTGAGGAGTCGCTCCAGCTGGAGGAGGAGTCACTGACCTGTGATAAAGTAGCCTATTTACCTGAATATCTGGGCTTTATTTTTGTAAACTCCTCTGATACAACAGCTTTGTTTTATCTTCGGGGTCTAGACTTTATTAAGGAGTGTGAGACTGAGAACAAACGGAGAACCGACGAGCAGGAACAGCTGACTGTCTGTCTGACAGACTGGCACTAGCAGCCTGATGCAGCCATAGCTCCAAAAAGCTGGAATGAAGCAGCGCCAGCCCTTTTTTGGATTATCATCATGACCTGGATGACTGAGAACCTTCACCAGCAACTAAAGAGACGTTTTGATGGAGCATCCTTCAGACAAACACAGCAGTCGGTAAACAAAGCAGCAGCAGAAACACGAGCTGATGTTAGCTCCTCATGGTCCTAAAAGCCTCCGCTTCAAAGCTTCACCGCGGTGCTGATGACTGGAGCTAGATTATTCATTTTAGTCAGAGTTGTGCATTTTACTTTACTTTAAAATAAAAAAAAATGTTTTAGATTTTTTTGAATAAATGAATAAATAAATCTTTCTAAAAGATGAGATTTAGTTGTCAAACAAAACTTTTTCCAAAAAGTATATTTAGAAAAGAGGGTCAGGTGGGGTTAGGGTTGACCTGGATTTCAGGTAAATCCTGTAAAAACCAGCTGCAGCAACACAAACAACTATGGAGGAGAGAGATGATCGTTTTCTATCTGGAATAAATGGATTTAGAGTTAGTGTCAGATAAAGATGAGAACATTAAGGTTTGTTCTAATGTTCATTCAAATGTTCTGATGTTAATAAAACATGTTAAATTGAATTTAATAGTTAATAGTAATAAACAAGTTATTTTATAAAAGGTAGTTTTGCCATAAAAGTGTTAAATGTCAGGTCAAGAAAGACTGTCTTTAATTTATATTTCATAAAAAACAAGAATTTTTTTCAGGAAATATTTTGGAAGTTCAACTTTAATGTCAGGAGATCCATTTTGTTGACTTGCTGTTAAAATTCACTTCTAATAAAGAGTTTTAGTCAAACTGGAGGTTATTTTAATGTTGAGGCAGGAGGAGGAGTCATCGGCAGCTGAATGTCACTAATAAAGTAACTTAAAGTAACTAGTAATCTAACTTAGTTACTTTTAAAGTCAAGTAGTCAGTAAAGTAACTAAGTTACTTTTTAAGGGAGTAATCAGTAGTCGGATTACTTTTTCAACGTAACTGTGGCAACACTGTTCACCATATACTAAAATATTGCTGGATGCTGAGCCACAGAGTGGGTGAGGGTCAGAACTGAAATGATTGTAGGTACTTTTTTTTTTAAACATCTGTGTTTTGCCTTCATTCTGCTATCTGTACTCATGCTACTTTTTAAAAAACACCGTATTCAGTGTGAGTTTAGCCTAGAAGGTGCTGAAGTGCACCGGTCTCTGAAGACAAAACAAAGAGGAAAAACAAGTAGAATGTCATTTGTTTGATTATTACATAGATCTGTTATTGTTTGGAGACATATTGGAATTAATTTCACAGCTGTGTTCTGGATGTAAAATGTGATAGTTTCAAAATAAATCCATGATCATTGAAATGTGGATCACAATGAGCAGTTTTGTTGTATGTATGCCTCTTGGTGGTTTACTGCCATCTTGTAACAGGTGCCAGTGAAAACAGTCAAGCAACAGCAGACCAAATTTGTACATTTTAGCAATTCTTTGAATATTTAAACGTTTATTCCCAACCCTAATTCTTGACTTTTATAGTTTTGGAAAGTGAAAACATGATAAAACGTTTTGCCTTTTGAGAAACGGTTATTAATTCAGATCAGTGTGATTCTCAATAAGCCTGAGAAGAAAAATGGCCTGAAATAAAGGTCCTGCTGGACTCCAGCCCAGGACCAGTGAACCATCTGAACTTCTTTCATCTGCACTCGTGGTAATATCATCCTCAGGCAGACGCAGGAAAAGGTCTGCAACAAAGGATTCAGCTTCAAATGATATAAAGGCGCCCCTCCACCTCCTCTGTGAAACCTGCTCATTTACATTTGCTCCACTCTCTGGCCTTTGTTAAATTCACAACATGACAGTGTTAATCTGTGTCACCAGTGTGAATAGATTTTTTTTTTTTCAATTTTCTCCATCGTGATTGTACACATGCCACAAATAGCTCATTCCATGCCCAGTGAGGTGCAGCGGAGCACTGCTGCTACTCCCTTAACAAGATTATTGATTATTGAAAGCCCCCACTCCAAGTATGGCCTCTCCTCAAAAATCACGCTAATTGCTTTTTATTGCTGACTTTAGTAGATAATAATCATCACAAAACCCAGCGTAGCATTGAACATAGAGCAGCTTTGCATCAAATAAAGTGTGTGAGTGATATCTATGTAGAAATAGAGAATGTTTACAATATTTCTGTGATATTTTCAAACCAAAGACCCCTTTTGTCTGCTCTAGTAAACAGCCCAACAGTGAGGCAATGAATTTTCCCAGTGGTATGATAGCACCCCTCCGTTTGCTCCGTTTCTCTGCTAAATTTGATCGAGCCGAACGAGTTTGTCCTGCATGCACAAGGCTACAATCATTTACTCGCTCGCTTCTAACAAACCATCATAAATCTTCACCTTCTAACAACACTTCAATGCTTTGGTCCTTCCTCTATTTATTTTCATCTATACGCGTTCCCCCTCGGACATCCATTTAACGTCTCGCTGTCTGTCTCACGCATTTAACGAAAAGCCCTGATGGTACAGCATGTTGGTCAGACAGTCTGCATTGAAAGCTAAATATCATTTTTTGCAGGGTGAAGTTGACCTGAGTCCCTTCCTCCTACCTGTAGCTCATAGTTGTCTGTTGCTACATGTAAGTCTTTCAGGTCGTGTTTTTTACAACTTACCTAATTTAGAGACTCTTGTCCAAACCATTTACTGTATTTCAAAAGCAATATCCTGGTTGACTTGATCTGTAGCTCTGGAAGTTTATCGTTTCTGTGTCAGAAGCATTCAAAATAGTTTAGATATCATCAATTCTACGATATCTAAAAAGTTTGTGTTAGTTGAACTTTATTTGTTAAACATTTATTGGATAGCATTGATATGCATGGTAGATGTGCACAATCAACATTTCACAACTCTCAAATGAATTTCTTTCTAGAACACTTGATGTTCCATTTTCCATTCAGATGTATGTATGTAGATTTTTAGGTTAGATGTTCATTCCTATTATCTAAGGTAGTAGCTCAGTGTTCCTAATGTTATTCGCAGCAGTAGCTGAGTAGGTAGAGCGTTCATCTTGCAACCAGAGCGTTGCTGGTTCAAATCCCACTTTTAACTGGGTTACTTTGTGGTTGTGTCCATGGGTAAGACATTTTACCTGCTTTGCTGCCTGGTGGTGGTCTGAGGGTCCTGAAGCACCTGTGTCTGGTTGCTTTACTTCTTTGGGGCGGCGTGTAGCTCAGTTGGTAGAGTCTGGCAACCGGAGGGTTGCCGGTTCGATCCCAGTTCTGGCTGGGTTACTTTGTGTCCTTGGGCAAGACACTTCACCCACCTAGCCTACTGGTGGTAGGAGGGACTTGGCGGGTGCCGATGTATGTCATTGTGTATCTGAGGCTACAGCATAGCTTATCACCACCAGTGTGTGAATGTGTGTGTGCATGGAGGAATGACTGTGTTGTACAGCGCTATGGGGTGTGTAGACCACTCTAGAAAGCCCTCTATAAACACAGGACAATGTAGGTCACTGCCATCAGCATGTGAATGATTGATTGATGTAAAGCACTTTGAGTCCATGACTTAGAAAAGTGCTATACAAATGCGGGACATTTTCCCCCAATATCCAAGCTTTTTAAACACAACACAACAAAACGTACAACAACAGCAGCTCAACAGCACAATCAACAAGAGTGGATGTGCATATATCTTGTTAAGGCAGAGCCTGATAGTAGACAAATATTAGAAATCCATTGTGGGACATTTACATCTATAATAAACACTGAATTTTAAAAAACTAATTTTTTGTGATGGATTTAAAACCATCTGTCCTGAAGTGCTGGACAGCTCCGAAATATATGTAGAGATGAGACACCCTGACCATCACGTCTCCAGCAAGTGTCCATAGCTATCAGAGTCCATTATTGCTGCAGTGTTGAATGCCACCTGTGAACTGTCCTTAATTGAATAAAACCACAAATACATTGAGCTGATATAAACACACAACTCCAAATTCATCTGAAGATAAGTCCTCTGTCAGATCTCTGACCCAACATCCTTTAGCTTTAGAAGGAGGGTCAGTTATTTGGCTATGCAGTGAATGATAGCTCGTAGAGGTAATGGATGATATACTGTAGAAACCCCGTTAGGAAACAGAAGGGGTTTCCCATCCATTTTGATAGAGGACTGCACATTTGGACACACCTCCAGAATTGTTATGTAGCAGGTTATACCATCAGAACAATCTAATTAAGGCTTAAAAATATTTGGTCTTACCATCAAGTCAACGAGACACACGGAGGACGCTGGCTTCAAGCCACTGTGTCCACTCAACTGGTGCCCCACCATTAAACATTATTTAATTATTCCATAAAGGTGATTTATTCAAATCCCCACACCCTGCCCTGTGTAATTACCACTATATTGACTTTTCAATTGCAATTAGAGGATGATTAGGTTTGTAGATGGGACCAAACAACCTCAGCCAAGGGGAGCTGTTTGCCTATGTCTCTTTTTGAGACCAAATTGGATTGTCTGGTGCATTAGGCAACCATGCTGTCAACTGTTTCACATTCATTGCCTGGTAAGTCCTTCACCCCCACCCCCCATTTACACTTGTTTGGATCTTCTGTAGACTGTCGTGATGTGAATCGCCCCAGAGAAAATGTCAAATCAAGGCATCCACTTCTTTTAAATAAGAATATTGAAGCAGTATTAGTAAATAATAAATCAACTACACTCATCATTTTAATGCAATCCATTTTACCCCACAGTGAGAGATGTATTCTGGACTGTCTACCAAAATCTATCCTTATTTTTTCAAGTCCAAGCATGTGTGCTGTACTCATATTGGTCTAGTCAGAAGTACCTGGTATACCCAAGTATCTCAGACTAATGAAGGATGAACAAAATGTCCAGTGTCTGAACAAAGTAGAAGGGCATTTCCTCTGATTTGTCCCAATTAAGCTGATACCCTGAGAGTAATGTAAACATTGTATATAATGTAAGGGCTTTGGGGAGTTTAGAACACTCTAGAAAGCACTCTATGAATACAGGCCATTTACCTTTTTTATGGTTGTAAGAGTTTGACATTTTTATGACTGGCCTCAAAAAACCCATGCTACTTAGCAATATTATCTAACCTTTTACCTGAAATGATGTCAAAATCTTCAAAAACTCAATCTATTGACCAGCTGTGATTGTTTTCCTCCGCTTTTCCTCTCATTTGCTGTCACACTAAATTCTGCTACCCTCCTGGATTCACAACATTTGACAGAATTTGGTGTAACACCTGTTTTTGCCTAGATTAGTTTCCCCACCATCTGTGTTTCCCCCCCCCCCCCCCCCCCCTACTGCTCCACACCTCCCAGCATGCTCTGCTCGTACTACAAGGCAACTAATGCCACTGCAAAAGCTCAAAATCCTCTCAACGTAACACCGGAAATAGTCCCGGTACACTGAGGGGTCGACTTTAAAAGTGCTGGTACTGCATACTGCTGCGTACTGGCCCACTGACAGCGCTGTGTACATGTTGATTAACTATCCTGATATTGTCACATTCATAATGATTCTGAATGAAAGCAGACTGGTCTCTGTGTATTTTTTGGCTATAGCTGTTTTCATCGACCTCTGCCAGAATTTTCTGCTCACAGTTAAACAAAGAGGCAGGACGAGAGTATCTTTCCCTGCTTTATAGATATAATTTATAAATGTTGGACGCACTGATTGAGGTCATGAATCTGCATTATAGGCCTCCTTAAAAACATCAAGCAACACCCTGTCTGATCCAGGGGCTTTGCTGAGTGGTATGCATGTACTCTAAACTGCAAGAAAGATCTGCTCTACTTTAATGTGAGTCTCTAAGGACTCTTGGTCACTAACAGAAAGTTGAGGCAAATTTATTTCAGTAAGAAATGTTTCAAATCTCTGTTTCTCTAGGTTGAATAGAATACAGGTTATTGTAAAAAGCTCTGAATCCTTCAAGTATCCGTCTAGCTGAAGCTAAGGTGATGTCTTCTTATTGTCTCATACCCTGAATATGATTCCTGCTGATCATATTGTTATTCCTAACAGTCTTGATCTGTTTAGTGTCTTTCTTGATGTTATTATTCGATGTGCCCTTAGCTCAGCAGCCAATTCATTCAGTGTTATTCCTTCCCCCGTATCAGCGCATGTTGTAGTAGCCAGATTTTCCAACAGCCTGCTAACATAGGCATCCATTTTCCTGCTAGCCTTAGTTTGTTGCTCAGGCGGAGGTTCTTAAAGAGCATATTTTAAGTTCTTTTTTTTTTATTATTCTGATAAAACTCTGTCCAAAAATACTATTTGAAATGTTTATTGAGGGTATTTTGTTTTACAATACATTTTTTTAAACCATTTTTCTAGTCCAAAGTGCTCCTTTTTGCAAAGCTTCTAAAAACGCTTTTTTTTTCATATGTGGACCTGTGACGTCAGCTAAGGGAGCTCCTAGCTAGGTGGCGCTGCTTACAGTGTTGTCAGATGTAGATAAATAAAGTATTTGTAGGATAATTTAACACTCTGTACGATCAATAATCCCATAAATATGATCAATTGGGCCTTTTGTTGTGTGGAGTTTGTGTAACAGATGCTTGTTTTAATCATTGTGTTAGATTTTTTAAAGCTAAACTACTTTAACATCTCAGACTGGCACCGCTCTAGTCTGCCAGCTGCCTGCTCGCTGTCGGCCATGAGTTGTTAGTTTTAGGTTAGAGCACTCTTTAATCGAGTCGGTGTGAATTCATTTTAATAAAAAATGCTAAATTATCATGTTTATGAATGCCAATCGCCAGTCTGTCAGGACACTGAGTCAACAACGGGACGGCTTCCTTACCGATACGGTGACTTCTGTTTGGAGATGAAAAAACTCCGGCGGTCCTGGTCTAGTCCAGGACTGGATGTGATGGAGTCCCACATACCGACGAAAAACATTCAGTGTGACTCTAAACAGGCGCCGTTACTTCGATCCATTCACCGGAACCGCTGTTAGCACGCAGCAGCTAACAGGAGCTAACGGGGAGACGAGTCTCGTTTCCATGCCAGGTTTGGTACGGTTCGTGGTGGGTCGTAGTCCGGTACCGGTCCGCGATTTCATGAGAGCATTTCCTTCAGGTGTCTGACCCTCACCTGGCTGGCGGGGTACAGTAAATCCATGCCGCGATGCTCTCCAGAGGGGCTTCCCGTTCCCAGCGGGGCTACCAAGAGGGTCTTCACGGCGGGGTTTCCAGCCTGACCCGACACTGTTTCGGTCAGCCTCGAACCGTTTAGCTGCATCCTGTGAAACTTTTTATAAACTCTTTCATTTCTAAACAATCCACCTGAACGCAGCTCAATGTTTGGAGCTCTGATGATCAAAACCTGGTGCTAAACGCTGGCATTTTATCCAGACCCAAGTGAGGAGGTGGGTCACGATCTACAGCTGGACCGACAGGGTACAGCCTTACAGGACTGATTGTTTTTATCTTTTTTTTTTTTAATCTTAATAAAATAACTTCTCACTATAGTAATAAAGTAATAAATAACGGCACTCTGGGGGTTTGTTTTGCTCGTCACAAGTAGTGATAAGTGGATCAGTTTTCTATATAGAGAACGAACGGTCTCCCTGAACTGTCGTCACTTCCGGTTTGGTGAAAAAATTGACAATTCTCACAAAAACGAGTCCAAGAGCCTAAATAAGCTGAATTTGTGTAAATTTTTATTCAGAAAAAGTTTCTATTATATTTCTCTAAACATTTGTTTAAGGGAGTGTCTAACTTAAAATATGCTCTTTAAGGATGCTGTGCCTTTCTTGCTTGCCACTTAGTCATTGATTCACAAGAGCCAGTACCGGTAATTTGCAGAATGCTTTACTTGACCTAAAACCAAATCACACTATTCCAAAAAGCACGATGACCACTGTCGCTGTAATTATTTTCAGTGTTCAGATTATGGAGCAGCTTCTTCAAGCTGCCATCTCTGTTGCGAGCCCAAGAGGTCTCCCCTTTAAAGTCATTCTGAGTCTATTTTTGTACACATATTTAACATGGAGACTAGAAATAAACAAGTTACATTTATACTCTTAAGTGTATGTTTTGAGGCTCCTTTGGTCTCGAGGCTCAAGGTAACTTCCCACCTTTACCCAACAGCAAGTCGCCCTCTGTATCTTTTATTTTTAGAGCTGTTATTGAAGATGTGAGGTGTTTCACTCAGAATAAGAATGAATCTTCCGCTGTTTATTCCATGGGTACCCTGCTTGTTCCAGATGGCAATTCACCAGGAGATGTGCTAAAACGTCTACGGACCCCGTTGTTACTGCCACCAGTCTATCGCCTCCTCCTCAGCTGGAGTGACTGCCACTGGGTGATCCGTTCGCCCCGTGCCCCCTGTGATGTTACTGCTACCCACTCTATCCATGCAGATTAATGCCTGTGCACATATAAAGGAGCTATTGACATTTGAATCAAACTCAAGGATAAGCGAGAGCAGACAGCTGCTACTTAAGATAGACACTTATATCCATAAAAACGAGACATTTGTTTCAGACCACAAACATTCTGTGTCAGGACTCAAAACTACAACTCTGAGAAGATTTCTATTGGTCTGCATGCTGTACATTTTAAGGTTTGATATATTTTTTAAAAATACCCAAGATTCAAACTAGGAATGTCTTTATTAAAGCGGATCACTGGTGCCTTCCATGTTCTGGAGAAATTGCTTTCCATCCAGCAGAAATTACAAAGTGCTTATCAGGCGCATACTTCGTATAGTGATGGCAGAATACATGATCCTATAAATCACAACTCACCCTCAGCTTCCCCTAATTCATCTTGGTGACAAAGTTAGATTTGTCTTGGAAGGTAAACCTTTAGAAAGACCAGGACTCTCACCTGAAGAGAAATTCAATCTCTTCAGATTTCACACAAAACGCTGAAAAGATCTGAACTGAGAACTTAGGCTTTTTAATACCAGCAAAAAATATTCAAACCCTCTGCAAAGTGGTGAAATGTTCACTCAGCTGATAACTTTTTAAAGACAGTGTCTAATTAAAACAAGACTTCTACTAATTTAGCATTGCCAATGAAGCATTCAGAATTCTCAGGCATAACTGAGCTGAAAAAACCTCAGAGCTTACAAGACTTCTGTGTTTGATCTAAATATGGTAAGTCGTTAGAATAGCTTTTTATTGGGAGGCTGAATCTGACTGAGGATAGAAACAACCTCCACTGTTATTAGACATTTCACTGGGTCCCTTGGTAGCTGTAGTCTTGTGTAATTACAGCCCTCTTGGGTGTATTTGGAATGTATTTGATTACAAATCTGTGAGAAGAAAAGAACAGGGATTTGTGCTTGTGTTGTTTTGATGATTCAGATGTATTTATTGATGTCATTCAACAGCATGTTAAAGAAATGGGAGACCTAAATATGTAACTGTGGTGACAAAAGGAGCACTTTAGGGTCAAACTTCATGAGCCTGAGGGAAGAAGCTGTTCCTCAGCCTTGTTGGGTTTGAGGCTGCTTAAAGCTGGTCCACACGGCAAGATTCTTTAGCTAATTAAAAAAATTCTCCTCTTCCAATCTGAAGTGCACGCCCGATTACCGTAATGGCTCTAAAGACAATCTGATCAGATTTCCCAGCTGTGTGTGGTGTGTTATAAGAGTGTTCTGGTCTGCTCGGAAGGATGTCAGGACCACTCCGAACCCAAAACCTTAGAAATCGAACATGTTGGATTATCTTCACTCACATCGCAGTGTGTGGTGTCCCCCTGAGGAGCAACCTGTAGAATGTGATGTCTATCCAATCAGAGAGCGAGGTGACAGACACAACCTGAACGGAGCGAGGGGAGTCCCAAAATCAAAACAGCTGTTTGTATCCTGTGTTCTACATTTCACGTTTAATCTCTAGAAGTTCTGTGAGACTTCACGTCGGACGTGTGAATGTTTGTGTGTGATGTGCTGTCTTCTCCGTGTGACCTCACACCACACACTGCAGCAGCAGGATGGTCAACATCCAGGATGTTTAATCACCACGTGTCGTCTCTTATGATTGGAAATCAGCAGACAATTTGAAAATCCTCCTGTGTGAACCGGCTCTTAGACATCTGCCTGAAGGAAAGAGGGTGGACAATTTAAGGTCCAGACAGTTGGGGTCATTATGGCTCTAGTTCAGCATCTGCTGGTGTAAATGTCCTCTACAAAAGGGAGGCTGCTATTGGTCATGTTTTAGGCAGATCCAAGATCTTTTCAGCCTCAGAGCAGTTCTCAGACCAGACTGGTTGATCTGGATGCTCTCCACCACGCACTGGTAAAAAGAGTCAGCATAGCAGCACTGAGACTGACATTTTTCAGCCTTCTCAAAAACATAGAGCCGCTGCCTTTCAGTACATTGTCAGAGCTGGTGACTGTGTATCCAAACAGAGCAGTCAGAATGGAGTTTATGAGGGCAGCATCGCAGAGTGTAGCTTAGTAGATGAACACGTATGAACCTACAAGCCAACATACATGTTACCTTACCTGAACACATCCTAAAGACTGCTGTACTCTGAGCTGCACTCTAGTGGATGTATTTCCCAACAACCATGCTGACGTAAAGCATGCATGGGGAGTAAGTGGGCAGTGACTTCTGACCACATTTGAAACAGATGTACCTATTTACATGTGTAAAGTGGGCATAAATGGGCCCTTAGTGGTCCTGTGCAGGTCCAAGTATTTAACTGTGTTCACCAGCTCCACAGCTTCTCTTCCCGTATGTGTGTGTAGGTGTGTGTTCATCTTTCTCTCTGAATTGAGGGGTTTTGGCTCAATTCAAATGGTTATTTTCCTTACACCAATCAGCAAGCTGCTCTACCTCCTGCCTATACAGTACATAGACTTGGAATTGTTTGGGATCAATCCAACAACAGCGATGTCACATGCAAACTGCACAATATGATTGCCTTGATGATGATGGAGGGGAAACAACACGTTCTCTTGAAATCTCCCAGAAGTGTTCAGCTGTTTGTGATGTGGAGACTCCTAAAGTCGCTTCACATCTTCAGATCCCATCAGGGGTTAAGAGGGGTTTTTTCACTTCTCCAAACAAAGCTGCAATAGAAACCTGTGATGCGTTACTGTACACAAACATTGTATTTCATCACATCTGCAATATCTCTGTATGAAACATTCAATCGTAAACTTTATAATTCTTTAGTGTTGCCTGTTCTGAGTCATAATCTTTGCATAGAAATACTGGTTCCTTCTCAAGTAGTCAGATTTCCAGAGTGTGGTTCTGGCACATCCGTGTGAATAAACTGAACAGTGGGGTTGCAGTCACAACAATAAGCAGATTATATGACAGCGAGCTTCAGCCACCAGCAGAGTCCTCCCTCCTGTCAGGATCAGGTGTCTAATGCAGCTCGCTGGTTTCCTTTTAAACAATGTCAGAGGAGCGCTGAAGGTAAAAGACATACATATAATATAAAACCATGGATAATTACAAAACACTTCCTTTCAAGGGACTCTGCAAATAATGAATTGCACCTGAAAAAGCCCTCAATTTGCACATATGATGGAAAACACACTGCAAGAAAAAGCTATCTTCAGCTGCAATAAGAACAAAGAGTTCTTGAACAGATGATGTGCCCCTCCCCCCCACAGAGACCCGATCTGGACATCACGGAGCCAGACTGGGACAACATGCTGAGCCCGAAGACACAGAAAGTCTAAACCCACCAAAGAATGGCAGCAACTTCTACGAGGTAGTTCGAACAATCGGATCTGCCAAAAGGAACTGAGAGAACGGCTGTCGATGCTGATCATAGGACAAAGAACGGAATTTAACACCAAACAGGACAGTGACCGAACAACCACAGCAGTTAACAAGGTGTTGGGGCTCCACGTTATAACGAAGTTCAACGAGTCGTCTTACCATTAAAAACCAGCTCACTACTGGAGACTGACAAGGCTGAAAATCACTGTAAATGTGTCAAAGACTTGGACCATTAAAAAACAACATTCAGTAGCAAAGTACTGAAATACTTCTATTTGTCAAGTCTGTGATTAAATATATATATTTGGTGGTAAATATAATAAAACTCTGACTCTGATTAGCTGATTACTTTGTCCACACACACATACACAAACACACACGCACGCACACACACACACTTTAGAGTTTCCAGTCCCCCAATCATCATGGGCTGACCCCTCTTGGGTCTTAACTTGCTTTTTGTTTTCATGAATCTTGTACAACTCCTCCAAACATGCCAACCAATGGCGTAGATTAGTGTTTGTCATTGGTGGGGACCAGGACCGGACCAGGACCAGGACCAGGACTAGGACCAGATCAGGACCAGGACTAGGACCAGGACGGGACGCAGGCAGGGGGGCTTTGGCTGGTTGATCAAGACACGTACGCAGTCAGAGGGGCAGGGAGCAGGTGAGGCGGCGTGACGAGGTGCAGTGCAGCTCTGCGCGCTCCGCGGAACACTGGTTATATATTAACATTAATCATGTGATCATGAGAGAAAGAGACAGAGAAATGAGGGGTTCACATATTTTTTATTGAGATACTCAGAGGAGAACCTGGCACTGATGTTTAATGCGGACCTCCTCACGGGGTAGTGGGTGGGTTTGGAGTCCAGGTCTATGTGTGCTTTTCATTTAAGTACCGTATTTGCCCGAATATAGGACGACCCTGATTATAAGACGACCCTCCCTTTTCAAGACTAATCTTCAGAAAAAAAGACTAAATTCACTTTTTAAAAAAACAATTTTTATTGAAATTTTGAGAAAATTTAACTAATGCTACTAATAATTCCAGACTGCTTTAATATTTGCTTATTAACAGTGGTGCACACAACTAGTCCACCAGTCCACCGTACTGATCTCTCTGCCCGAACGCACCTTTGCTGACAGGAGCTTTCACGGTCAGATTGTGCAACTTCCGATCATCAGACACTGATGAACTTCACATCCAGTTGTGGAGCTGAGATGGAGTTTTCATGTAGGGGAAGCTTGTTTACACACACACGCTGCTGCGGCAAAATGCACAGACACACACACACACACAGCTGCGCCATGAACGAACAGACACACAAACCGGCTGCTGCGCCATGATCGTGCAGACACACACACACACACACAAACCCGCTTTTGCGCCATGATCGCGCGCACACACAAACCCGCTGTTGCGCAATTATTGCGCAGACACACACACACACAAACCCGCTTTTGCGCCATGATCGTGCAGACACACACACAAACCCGCTTTTGCGCCATGATCGTGCAGACACACAAATCCGCTGTTGCGCAATTATTGCGTAGACACACACGCAAACCCGCTGTATGTGTGTGTGTGTGTGTGTAGGTGTGTGTGTCGGGTGCATATAAAGAACGGTGAGACGGATGAGGTTCTGAGGGAGAATGCGTGTGTGAATCGAGCGAGCGACGTGAGCCCTCACCTGTACAGTCTGCTGCTGAAAACACCTGCTGGGTCTGGACATTTTAATCCTCAGTACTAGTAAACCTGTAACTTTGAACTGGGCCAGGCCCGGACCTCTGGAACCGCTCGCGGTCTGAGCTGCTTCCTGCCGCTTTGACCAAAAAGCCTGCGCCCTCCGCCGGAAAAACTAGGGTGCGATAATAAGACGACCCCCACTTTTTCAAATTATTTTCAATGAAAAAAACCTCGTCTTATATGCGGGCAAATACGGTAATTTGTAAATTGTATTTGTTTGTTTTACTTTGTTGTTTTTAAGAATGAAATAAAAAAATGTGTGTGTGCTCGCGGAGCAGCTTGTGCGTGTCAACAAGCCGCCACAGCCTATGAACGCTACTCTGAGAGCTCCATCAGAGCGCACTAGGACAGGAAGTGTGGTTAATCAGTGTCTGATTGCGGGCTGAGCGCGATCAGGACCGCGATAGCACCGGTTTGCAAAGACGCATTTGGGCAGGGATCAGGTCTGACACCTGATGCGCACTGGCGGACCAGTTCCTGTAGTTCTTCTGTTGCAGAGCGCGTCAGGAACACAGGTCCACGCACAGCAGCACAGCGCCTCGGTCCGCTGGGCTGCATGTTATTGGAGGGGATGCAACGTTATTTCTGCATCTTTAGATGGAGTTATTGGTGGGGATAATTCAGTGATTGCTGAATATTGATGGGGACACGTCATCTCCGTCCATGCCAAATCTACGCCCATGATGCCAACAGGCTGTCACATTACCCTCCACCCAGTCCATTCTCCTTTTCTGGTAGTTTCAATGTCAATGCGTCTCTGTAACAACATGCATCCTTCATTTGGATGACTGGGAACTTTCTACAGTTGAATGAAGCCAAAACTGAAATCCTCATCTTGGCTCTGGACAAGCTTGTTCCTGAAGTCAAGGGTTCTCTTGCTCGGCTTGCTTTGCTAATCTTCTGTTAGAAATCTTGGAGTAACCTTTGACCTCCTCTGGAGGCTCGTGTCAGTTCTCTCTGTCGCTCTTCCTTATTTCATCTCAGGGATATTACTGAGCTGATTTCCATTGTTTCCCTTTCAGGAATGGAAATTATTCTCCATGCTTTCATCTCTTCTAATCTGGACTACTGCAACTCACTCTTCACCTGTTTTAATAAAAACTT
The DNA here is from genome assembly GCA_006937965.1 of Callopanchax toddi. NCBI lineage: Eukaryota > Metazoa > Chordata > Actinopteri > Cyprinodontiformes > Nothobranchiidae > Callopanchax > Callopanchax toddi. Next base: position 1,318,433 of record SSNR01000119.1, on the reverse strand, counting down.
CAGCTCCAGGCGGTTCAAAATGCCTTGGCTAGGGTTTTGACTAAGTCCTCCAAATACGTCACCCCACTACTCTACCAGCTTCACTGGCTGCCTGTCAATTCCAGAGTTCCTTTCCAGATTCTGGTTTTGGTTTATCGGGACCTACATGGAGAAGCACTGACATACATATCAGTAATCTTCTACAGCCCTCCACCGCCAGCAGGTCCCTGAGGTCCAGTGATCAGAGCCTCCTGCTGTGCAGTGCACCAGGCTAAGACTAAAGGAGACAGAGCATCTGCTGCTGTGGCCCCCAGACTCTGGAACTCTGAACCTGAGACCAGTGACTCTGTGGTCTCTTTTAAAAAGAAGCTCAAAACTCGGCTCGGCACAAAACGGGCTTTTAGTCTCTTGTAGATTAGTTACTCTGTGGCCTCCTTTCTGCTAATATCTCTATTGCCAACTCTCTGTGCAATAGTACAGGACATTGACATTTATATCTTCTCTGTGCTCTGGAGCTCTCATGGTGAGAAGACTGAGACTGGAAGAAGATGTCAATGAATCAAACTAAAGGTTCTCTCTAAAAATATACTGTCCCTGAATCATTTTTCATCCAGAGGAGGTGTCTGGTTTGGGGACATCTACCTAATCCAGATGGTTCTGTTGATGTCTTCAAGATCCTTCAGCATGCAATGGGGCAGCTGAGTGTGAAATGACCAGAATGAGACCCTCAAAGTCTGAGGCCATGCCTCTAGACTGGATAAAGATAGAATGCTCCCTCTGAGTTAGGAGTGAGGCTTTGCCTCAAGCAGAGGAGTTCAGATATGTGATCACTAGTGATGGTAGAATGAGGCAAAAACTGGACCGTTGGATCTGGACTTCTTCAGTGGTAAGGATGCTGTTCTGGTTGATCATAGTGTAGCAGGCTAGACTTTGGGTCTGCTTTGTTCAGGATGGCACAGCTGTGGCTGCTTGGTGCTGATTGCTTGGTGCTGATTGTAGCCAATCAGCCGGTTACCAGTCAGATTATATAGCTCCACGTCAGATGAGGGCTGTATGGGAGACTGGTTCTAAGCTCATCTCAGGTGCGGCTGGACGGCTGATCGATGGCCAGACCGAGCCAGTGGATTCTTCTGGCACTGGTCTTGGTGTGACGAGTTACTGCCTTTTCCCTGGAGGAGGGAGGAGGAGCGGTGTCTGCTCGGCAGATGGAGTGGCGCACGGAGCGTGGGCCGTTGGTCACCACCGGATTGGCTGCTGTTTTGCCGGAGCCTTTAAACCTGGTGTCCCTGATCCCAAGTGAGTGTGTTGTGGAACGGAGCTTCACCGCCCCGCACAAGACTATCGGTGGAACTGTGTGGAGCCACGTCACTCCCAGTCGGACGGTCAGCGGGCGGCAACTGCATAGACCACCCCCCCACTCCCACTGCAGACCTTTGACCAGCAGGAGTGCTGGTAGAGCAGGGGAGCTCTTTGGTGCGAGCACTGCTGACTGAGGCAGGGTTGCTGGTATGAGTGTGTGTGCGCGTGAAGGGTCCGGTTGCCAGGTTGGGTTTTAGTTTATTTCCTTTTGTTTAATAAAACTCTTTTCATATTAAGTTCACTGTTTCCTGTCTCGTTGGGCAAACATGAGCCTTAGTGCTTTTGGTAACATCACCACTCTGCTACAATAGTGATGTAAGCGCTGAGCCAAAAGGCAGAGCTCTGTCTGGATTACAACCGTCACCTGGTCAGGAGATTTTGATTGAGTCTGAAAGAAAGAGATTCAGGATACGAGCAGCTGAAATGAGTCTCCTCTGTAGGGTGGACTGGCTCAGTCTTATGGATAAGGTGAGGAGTTCTGTCCAGTAAGGGAAAGGGAGAATTTGTAGCCACATACATGAATAACTCTCTGCATTTCACCCATCCCTGGGGAGCAGAGGGCAGCCATTTTATTAGCTTACTAATTCACTTCGAGTGATGTTTCCAGTGCAGATGGTTTTACTGTAGATACATAACTGATAGAATACTTCAAAATAATCTAAATATCCCTTTAAGGCGATATGAGACCCTTTTTTTGTCTCACATCTACAAAGACTTACAGATCCTTCAAAAACACCTAATATTTTGTTTTGTTCATTTAAATTTTTTAACTTATTGGCAGCAGGAAACAATAATAAAAACAATTCACAATAAAAATAACTTTTGTGTTTTAGATTGGGAAAAAATAGCATTTTTGTGGCCTGCTAGCACTTTCAGCCTGGTGATTTTGGATTTTGTCTCAAAAAGTTTGGCCACCACTACTTTAATGAGTCCATCACTATTGTGATACAAACGTGATTTAATCCTCTACATGAAACTGTCCCTTTAGCCAGACTCCAACCAGCCTGCTTGTCCCCTTCAGTGAATCAGGTTGATAAAACATTCCTTCAGCCAGTGGACACACGCTGTAGCGCTAGATGCTAAAGCCAACAGAATGAACACATGTGACACATTAGCAGAATCTAAACAAGGCTACAAAGAGTTTCATAAGTGCAAACAATTTGGTTTCACACAAGGCTTCCATTGCTGCCCATTTTTTCAGTCCCTTTGCAACTTTAAGTGTTTTCTCCAATCAGCTGCAGCGGTCAGGCCATTCCAATTTACTGCCTGAGAACAAGGCAAATGAATTTTGCTTTCTTTAAAAGCAAAGCTTTATCTGCAGAGTTTCAAATGTGTTCCTGTTTGAAAAAGAACTATGAGAATGAAAGGGAAGTGGTTATTTCATCAGATGTAGCTTTCATTCCTGCAGCAAACTGATATTTAGCTGTTAAGAATTCCCAACCCTTCTATGCAGATTATTGATGCTCCACATTTAAATCAAGTGAGAAAAGCTTCTTCAGAACTTTTTCCTTTTTAGAATGACTCGCTATCATGTTTTATTTATCATGTGAAGATGCTGCAGTGATTTGAATACAGACCCTGTGCCGGTTCCGACCGGACCACACGGAGCTACAACTCGTCACACCGCCTCCCCCTGGAACAGTCGGCTTCATCTCCGACAGCAGGGAGCGGGTCGTGAAAGACGTCGGACAGAAACCGGGGTATTACTTTGTCGGACCAGTCAGGTGCAAGTCTATATCCACCCAGCGGTTGGCCAGAGGGGGGACATCAAAAGCAGAGGGGGGTAAATCCCCCCTGTCAAATTGCACCCTGGCCTTTAGTGAGGGGGAGGAGACATCTAAGCCAGCAGACTATTCTTAACTCCGTTCAAAACAACAGTCTATATACAATTTACTTTGGTCTCATCAAGAGACCTACAGAATCTGGCTAGCCTGGTAAACCAGACTCTATATGTGGATCTGTAGTCTGGCCACGGTTCACTGAAACGACTCATTCATAGGGGCGGGATCAATGGTTGTCAATCAAACTCTCTTTACATGCTATTGGATAGCGCTAGGACCAATCAGAGTCGTTTAGCAACAACCAAGAACCAGCAGGTAGATAAACTATTGTGTGCCGTGCCGTCGGCGAATATGCCGCATCCCGTCGGCAAAGCGGCAAATAAATCGTCTTTCAAAATAAAAGACTTAATTTCCTCTATCTGTTCACGTCTTAGAGAAAAGCCCAAATCTAAATCGTCCAAAGTTGATGACAAAACCGTTTCAAACACGGAGCCGGAGCTGCCGCCATCTTTAAATTCAGAGTCAAACTCGGAGCTCTGCTGTCATCGGCTAATCCCGCCCACCAAACCATCAGAGCGCTGTGATTGGCCCGGTACGAGACTGACTGGACCAATCAGTGGGCTGCAGAGGTTCCAATGAGTGTGGCTAGACCAAAGTCTAGAACTGAAGGTCTAGTTTACTAGTATCTGGCAGCTTTTACGCTGAAGTTTTAGACCAAAAATCCCTGTTCTCTGTCCATTTCTGCTTCACATCCACAACATTACGACTGCCATGCTTCCGCTATGGAGGCAGGGCAAAGTACGGAGTCCCCATAGGGACACAAATACAGGAATACACAAAATCAGATGTCACACTCGTTAATCGTGTTAAGGAGTTCTGTCAGCCCTACTGATGACTCTTTGTCTTTGTTTAGAATTTGTTTTAATGACATCACACTGCATACTAGTTTATATTGTTGTTGTTTTTATTCATTTAAATAAGCTGATTTAATGATTTCTTTATTCTAAAAATGATGGGTGCCTCATTCTGATGTACAGTGTACAGAGGGTGGAGCAGGCTAACCCTGAACCATGGACTGTGAGATCACAGGGGTAAAGGGGTTTATCGTCATGCTCTTCAGTTAATGTTTGTATAATGTGTTCCCTTTTTAGTGTTTCGACACAGACACAATTCCCCTCTTTGTCTCATGTGTTGGGTCAGTATGTTCACTTAAACTGTTTCTTTTTATCCTGAGCTTAGTGCTATCTTCACCTCTTAAAAACCCAGTCCTTTGTTCTTTTTTGGTTACTTTGGTTTTTGTGAAAGAAGTCCTCTTTAGGGGGAAATGATCCTGTGTTCTAGTTCTTGGCCCATTACATTCTAATATGCCGAGGCAAGGCCATAGTTTTTTTGTTTGTTTGTTTTTTTCAGAAAAGGAAATCTGTAAGTTTGTTCACTCAGCAGTGGATAGCTTGGACTCAAATGGAAATCTGGCTAAAACAACTCACACAACACAAGCGCTTGTCTACGACACACAGAGGGGGCAGCGACTGCTGTCACTACCAAGTCCAACTTGACACAATGACAAGTCCGTGTCTGATGTGCTGGCGGTGTTTCATGTTCAAAACCTTTTATAGCGTCTTCAGAATGGAGGAGCATGTCCAAAACTTTAGGATTCAACTTGTAATACCCTGACCCCCTGGTGACTATTTTTCTCCCCTCCTTGGAGTTCACCACCTTGCATGTTTGCAGAGTCATCCAAAACTAGAATATTTTAGAAGAAGTTCCAAATTTGCCAACGCAGTGCCTCGCCTCTGTGTCTCTGTGTCCAAGGGAGGCGTCCCGCATCCTAACCAGATGTCTGATCCACCTCATCTGGCTCATCTCAACATGGATGAGAAGTAGTTCTAGTCTGAGTCCCTCCTGGATGTCTGAGTTCCTTACTCTGTCTCTCAGATTGAGCCCATGCAGCCTCTGCAGAGGAAATGCATTTTGGCCACTTGTATTCGCAATCTCATTCTTTCAGCCATTACCCAAAGGTCATGACCCTAGGTAAGGACTGGAATCCACTTAGATCAACCAGAAAAATCAAGGCCTTTGCTTTCTGGCCATTGCTGCTTCTGCCCAGGGGAATTCATCGATAAGAGTCGATTCAGTGATTTGATTACATTTTGGGTCCTTTGTAAACAGTTTTCAGTAATGCATCATAAAGTCACCGATTTGTTTTACCACAAAAGCAGGCTAGAGCGTAAACCTCAAACTACCAGTTGCTGTGCTAAAACTGTAAAACCTATCAATGAAAATCTTGGACCATTAGTGACATGAGGGTCTGGTGGTCACATGTGTACATCTTGATGTGAATATAGTTTTTTTATAGGAGCATATGACAAGTTACAACAGCCTTTATTTCCTGTTTTGTGTAGTAAAGTCAGAGCTCAGTTATTATTGAATTGTATGAAAGCTTGAGCTGGAGCTCGCTGTTTTCTGGGAGTAGCTGTGAGAAAACCACATGTCAGACGTAAATAATTCACACGATGTGTGAAAAAGAAAAACATGTCAGAGTTTTGATGTATAATTTGCATTTGTTATTTTAAAAAAGTAATGGGAGTAACAGTTTGTTTCCCAAAGAATTTTTAAGATAACATTCTTTGGAAAAGTCTCCAAAAATTCATAAAACATGAACTCTCATTATGTAAAAAAACACAAGTTAAATCAAATCACTACTTCAGTCATATAAAGACTAGGGTACATTTTATTAACCTGTACTTTTGCAGTGAACTTGAAGAAGAATCTAAAAAGATGGACCATTTTACTCCGGTCAGATGATACAAATACAAATTCTATCATCGACCTGTAACCTAGGCTGCCCTGGTACCAGGTGTACCGATGGACCTCCTTATGTTCCAACATGGTGTTCGTTATGGCCAGACCGCGACTTGTGCAAAAGTCCAACAACAGAACACCACTAGAGTTCAAACTGGGCGGGCCGTTCCTCCCAATCACTCCCCTCCAGGTCACGCTGTCAATGCCCATGTGAGTGTTGAGGTCCCTCAGCAGGACAATGGAGTCCCCAGTCATAGTACCATCCAGCACTCGTCCCAGGGACTCCAAACAGGGTGGGTACTCTGAACAGACATAAGCATAAGCACAAACAACAGTCAGGACCTGTTCCACGACCCGAAGACACAGAAAAGCTGCCCTTTCGTCTACCAGAGAAAACCCCAACATACAGGCAGAGAGACTTGGGGCTAACAGAAAGCCCACCCCAGCCCTCTGCCTCTCACCCGGAGCAACTCCAGCATAAAAGTGAGTCCAACCCCTCTAAAGGACTCGGGCTCCAGAGCCAACGCTATGTGTCGAGGTGAGCCCAACTAGCCGGTACCGGAGCTCCAGCTCCTTTCCCATCAGAGAGGTGACATTCCATGTTCAAACAGTCAGTTTTTGTTCTGAGGATCGGACCGCCAAAGCTCCCACCTGGGTCCGCCACCCGATCCACATTGCACCGGACCCTTCATGTTTCTCCTGCAGGAGGTGGGTCCACAGGTGGATGAGGCGATGTATCTGGTTCGGGCTGGGACCGGCCGGGCCCCATGGGCGAAAGCTCGTCAACCAGGTACTCGCTCACGGGCCCCAACCCCAGGCCTGGCTCCAGGGTGGGACCCCGGTAGCCCTCCTGGACGCCTCTCCAGGGAGGTGGTTCAGGCATGTCCTGCCGGCAGGAGGACCCCGGGTCGACCCAGGACACAATGGAGAAAATACATCTTCAATCTGGTCTGGGAAATCGATGACTCAGTCACGTTGTCTATTGACGGTACTTTAGTTGAAAGAGTAAATGAAGTCAGATTCTTAGGGGTCGTCTTGGATCATAAACTTAACTGGAAATCTCACATAAAATATATAAAACTTTCTAAAAGTATTTGACTTTTAAATAAAGTAAAAAGCGTTCTAGAAACATCAACACTTCAGACATTATATCACTCATTTATTGTTCCATATTTGACTTATTGTATAGAGGTTTGGGGCAATACATATAAAACAAATACTAATCCTTTGTTTCTGTTACAGAAGAAAGCTTTGAGAATTTTACACAAAGTACATCCAAGAGAACTTACTAATAGATTGTTTGTTCAGTCAATAATTATAAAATTCAGAGATTTGGTTAAATTGAAAACTTTACTAATTATGTTCAAGGCTAGAAATAAGTCACTGCCAGCAGAGTTACAGAAGTTTTTTGTTTTGATCACAAATAATAAAAAAGTAGAAAGAAATCTGAGTTTAAAAGAATATTTGTTCGTACTACATTAAAGCAAATGTGCATTTCAATATATGGTGTAAAACTATGGACTAACCTGGATGATGGTTTAAAAAAATGTTCAACTACTGATCAATTTAAGAAAATGTATAAAGAAACAATGCTAAAATCCTATGATCTTGTGAGTTAATGATAGAGGATTGATATGTTTTAGTTCTGGTATTGTTTGTGAAGAAAAAGCTGTTTACTTTTGTGTATACGGCCATTTTGTCATTTATTTTGTCTTTAGTTGAAGGGGGTTATAGGTCATAGAAGATTTTTTCGTCTTCCTCCCCCGTTTTCACTCAAATGATTTGTATTCTGGTTGGTATTTTGTATTTTGATTTGACGTTTGTATATTGAATTGTTTGAGTGAAATAAACTTATTGAATTGAATTGGAACACCTTGGGGGAGAGGACGGTCTGGGACTCTCTAGTTGGGATGCTGACCCCAGACCCAGACAGGCGGAAGAAGATGAGACGAAAATGCATTTGTAAGCCTTTAACTTGTGGAAGTTAAAGGGTTAAACACTGTATGATGTTTCTACTGTGAACTGACAAATAGAGCTCAACATCAGGGTGGGGCTTTCTCACCTAACTTCCTGTTGATTTCTATAGAGAAATGTCTCACAGCTTTTTGAAAGTGAATCTATGTTGAACAATGTTCCACTACTAACAGTTATAGAAGCTATCCCACTGAGCAACACACATGTTGATGTAAAGCTTTAATGTTTGTTTTGTTTTTCAAAGCTTCACAGTGTGAAAACGATAAAATCCTGACAGAACTTCAAACAAGACCATTATAAGGAGCTTCAGTGGTTTTAGATTGGCACCCCTAATGAGGCGTCTGCTTCACATGGCTTTCAGTAGGAAATAATAAAGTGCAAATCAAGTTGTCTGACTCAGTGCAGAGTCAGCACCTAAAATCTGCATCACAATTAGAATCAAAATGTTGTAAAGGCCAAATACAGCTTGTCTCTTCTTAAAAGAACATGAGCAGGTAGAGAAGAGGGAAAACAGGCACTGAGCTCTTTTCAAGGAAGCTTCAAGGGGGGCTCGTATACTGTACAACAAAGATGATGTAAAGATGTGGCAGAAAATGCATGACAGGATAAGTGTGAGCCCGAGGGCTTTCTATGCCTGTCAGCAGCTGCTTGAAATACAATGTACTCTATTAGTGGAGCAGCTTGCAATCAAGGAAGAGAGTCTGATGCTGAATAAAAGTCTGAGAATGTAAAGTAGATCAAATCAGGGTAGAGGAGAGGAGACGGGGAGCTGCAGCAGGAGGAGATGTTACCATAAATGACGTATCAATCATTGTCTGACGCTGCCTTCTTGATCGTCCATAGGATCCTCTGTGGAAGACGTATCCAGCCTAAGTCGACTAATTAAACCATGATTAGGTTCCACTAATCAAACTTCTTCAGATTCCTAGATGTTCATCAAAGCCGATTACATTATATCTGTGAATTTGACTTTCTCATTACATTTTTTCTTCTTGCACTTTTTAAATTAAAGCAAGAGCCGAGCGCATTTAGCCGAGCTTAATCAAGTGGAAACTACCAAAAGCCCAGTGGCTCTGCAGTCGGCAATCTCCCTAAGCCTCTCAGCCCACTGCTATGAACCATGGCTTCATCAGGCTGTGTCATATCTGAATTACAGCGTATGGAGGCAGCGGCACCTCTGAAAATTTCCCAACTGTCTGACTAATGAACTAGGTACGGTCCAATCCACAAACTTCACAGCTGGTGAGGAAAAAATGAAACGAGCAAAGGCATCTCAGCGCTCTACAGGAGAATGATATATCTCCTCTAGCAGAGAGCAGTATTAATGATTTAAACAAACATCTTTAGAGGCACATCAGCTGTCAGCTGTCAGGAGATGAAAGCATGGACTGGCTCATAGGACTTGATGAGAGACCGTAGTCGCAGGGTGTTCTGGAACGGAGAGTGGAAAGAAAGCTTGGGGACCAGCTGTCGCTGTAACTACTGGCACTGCAGTGTGTGGCAGTAGGAGGCTAGGGGCCAGAGGGAGGCTGTGACAAGAGGAGGAAGGAATCCAATGTCTCAGCACTCTGCTCAGCAATCCCACAGTCGTCTCTGCTCGGGATATTTTATATCTTCAAATAACACCAAATCGATAAGGGTTCAATCCGTCTTTATCGGGCCAGGCCTGGGAGGACTTTTTTTTCCTTTATCATAATTTGAAAACTTCAAAAGGCAGGGGAGGAGCTCTCTGCTCATATTTTCTCCATAACTGTGCCAAAGCACAGCCGGTCTGATGTGCAGTAACTCAGCTTGTCAAAGGGTTAGGAGCTCTCTGGCCTACATTTCTGTGCTCGGACTTTATCGGGCGTAAAGGCAAGGCGAGTCACATTCTGTTACTGAAATGTGTGCACCCATTCACAGGGCTGCACATGGTGGCATGCCAGCAGAAACTACACTCAGACCAGAGAGAAATGTGTCCTTGATTTAGATTATTTTCCCTGACATGTGACACTGAATCTGTGGGGATTTGTTCACACTGTAAAAACAGAAACGTTGTCCTTTAACCGCACTCTGATGAAAGCTGTTTCATAGTCTTCATCATCAAAACACAATAAAAACCAGAAGCTTTTTAATCACAGACTTGTGTATTTTAAATAAATGCGTCACTGTCTCTTCTCTTCAAACTAATTAGTGCATTTCACTTAAAATGATTTAATCTGATTAAGACATTTGTCATTAATTAACAAATATTTGTCATCTAATGCAAACATTTTTTAAATTTAGGTTTAGGCTCCAAACCATCACAAAAACAATGTGATTGACAAAAACAATTGTTTTTCATATATTTTGCTTGCAAGTGTTCCAACTGGTGGAGGGCTAAAGCAGGTCATAGCCTATGGGACGTAGGTGTGTTTCAGTCTGGTTGTTTTTGCGCTGATTGTCCAATATCTTTTCCCAGAGGGGGGGGCAGTGTCCAGGATGAGTGGGGTCCATTGTAATGTGCCTGGTCTTCTTTTGGAGACGACCACAGTATATGTCCTTGAGGGCAGCAAGTACCGATACTTTTCTCAGCTGCCCTGACCGCCTGCTGTAGCTCCTTCCTGTCTGCAGCTGTTGGACCCAGCAGTGGGTCAGGAGGCTCTCGACGGTTGAAGCTAACCAGCAGGTGTTGAGGGAGGTGGGCTTGTTTTAGCTCCCTGAGGAAGAAGATTCTTTGTTAGGACTCACTCTCACCTGATGAAAGATGTTGACAGACCAGGTGAGGTGATGCTCTCCGCCTGTGCATCTCCTCTCTGTCTTAGTTTTGGTCATGCTTAGATCCAGGTTATAATCTAGCAGAAGAGAGGAATATCCAGACTTCCCTTCAGGGAGTTTTATGTGACGCAACCTTTGATAAGTGGAAGGAAATGGACAGATGGACCAGGTTGATGTGAGGAATTTTATGCTTTTCTATAATAATTCTAGTAGATGCTCTCATAAGTTTTAATTACCACTAAACTGCTCAAGTGTGCCACCTGCTGATATTCAGTCTGTTTCCTTAAAATGTGAACTCTGAATAGTGTTTTCTAAATCAATGATTAATATAGTAATAATAATTTCTGTTTCAATATTAACCAAAATAAGTCTGTGTTTTTTTTCCCTATTGAACACGGGAGAGAATTAGACATGAAAATGCTGATATTGCCTCAGAAAATCTTTATATACCTTTAAACTAGGGATGGATATCGGTATCGGTTTTTCGATAATATCGGCCGATATTGGCATTAAAATGCAATATCGGTAAATATTGGTATCGGTTTTTGTAATGATGACACACATGACCTTTACATACCGTGCACATTTTATACATCAAACTGCTCTGCTACTTCTCCTATAGCCCAAAATGTCAAAATATAACAAATCTGATGTTTAGTTTTAGAGATATTTTTATTTATTTGGCACACCTTGCATTAAATACTGCGTATGTCTTTTTTTAATGAGGGCTACCACGCTTATATCGGTATCGGTTTATATCGGTATCGGAGAGTTAGACAACAAGAGTTAGACAATATCGGATATCGGTAAAAAAGCCAATATCGAGCATCCCATCTGCCTGCCTTGATTAGCATCTGTGAGAGTGGCTACAGTGCAGTTCAGTCAAAGGTTGAACTTCTTCAAAACTGATCAAAACAGGCAGGAGATCTGTAAACACACGCATGTAGATGACATCTTTTGTAAGCCATGCTTTTGACACCGCTGTCAGCTTCTATCCCAGAATAGACTGAAACATTGATCCAAGAACATGAGATGTAAGCAGCGATTCAGAACTTACATGGAGCTCAGTGGCACGAGCGGAGCCAAACACACCCACTCAACCACACACAGATTCACGGTTTTATTCCACCGAGTCCCTGTGCTCATCTCACAGACAGCCCCAAACACTGGCACCGTCTGAGCGAGAGGGAGATTGATAGTATAGTAGATGCATGATAGGGGCCAGAGGATGCTCAGTGTAAAGCAATCCAAGATAAGACTGCTGAGGTGGAGGGGGGAAGGGGGGGGGGGGATTCAGTCATATCCTGTGTTTATGATCAAAGAGCATTCGTAAACCAGTATCACTGAGCTTCATCAGCAAGCTTTCTCTTTGGTCCAAGCACATGCAATCAGTGTTCCTCCTCCAACTTGTCTCACATTTCCACAAGGCAACAAATAAATTCACAACATTTAGCAAAACTCACTTTGTTTAGCCCCCTTTTCATCACACAGCTCTCTGGGGATTGCTGAGGATGAAGCATGGTGGTACAGTAATAGAACTACTGAGGAGAAATTACACATCGTCCATTTCCAGTCTCTCTCTGCCAGTGTAAATGTGTTTATATTACCAGAACTTGTGTTCTAGTAATATAAACATTTGAAGATAAAAGCAGGCAGCCTTGGTGGAGATTTTATCTTTTGAAAGTGTACTTGACTGAACACTTACCATCTGTATGCTTGAAAGATATCAGGCCACACATTTAGTTCTTGCTTTTTCTTTTCCTCCTGTTTTTGTAAGCCTTCAGACTCCGTTCCATGTTTCATACAGTCCTGATTTAATTGTTCTTCCAGCTGAAAAAGTTAAACAACATAATAAACCACAGCTTAGGCTGCATACCTGTCATAACAACTAGGTTTTCTGCATTTTAAAGCTCTTGTGTTTTTCTCATTGAAGATGAAAGGAGAGAAGTTCCTGGTATCTTTGTTGTGTCCGTGCAGTTAATGACGAGACGTGTCCAGGAACAACCTTTGAAAAGAGTTTATTTAGCAAATGAAACCCTTTCTGACTTTCATGGCCTGAAGCACTGTTCTACCAGTGCTCCTGTCTTTTTTCTAATGCCGCTTTCTCATTAGTACCCGCTCTACTCGGTTTGATAGTATCAGCCCGCCCCCTCTCGGTCCGGAATGATTCTTCCTGTCATCTCAGGAACGCAGAAGCGAGCGAGCAGATGGGCGGCACCTTAAAAGTGCCGCGAAAAAGTGGTGGTGGTGGTGGGGGGGGGGGGGGGGGGGGGGGGGGGGGGGGGATCTGTGATGTCGCACACAAGCGCCAGTCCTTGATAAACAAAAAGCATTTGTGAACGGACTACCGGATCACACAGACGGCGAAAACACTGGATAACCTCGTGGAAAATATAATTATTGTAATTATTATACTCCAGTTGGAGCTCATGGGGAACCAGCTCCGTGAACAGCATGAAATAATGCGTCGCATGATGCAGGAAGCCGTTCAGCTGCTGCAGCGGGACTGAAGACGCAAGCCAAGCCTGTAGGTAAGCGTGAGACTTCAGCCGACCAATCAGTCCGCAGTGGGCGTGCAGCCCGGCCACAAACATTACGGCACGCATAAACAACAGCTCCATTAAATAGCTTACTGACCCATTTTGAAAGAATTAGATTCCCACAACACACGACGGCAGCTCTGATCACATATAAACTAAGAATTCAATTCCCGCTTCCAGTTTTTAATTCCCGCGTGATGTTGTGACTATCGTGTGATTTTTCAAGCAGCGTCCTACAGCGCGCTGTGTTAGGAACGCGTCTTGTGTGAGTACAAGACTCGCCAACACCACAGCCACGAGGTGGTGCATCACTGAGGTATCTGGTGTATTCCAGCCTTAAGTCTCCCAGCAGCTTCATGAGGTTTAGAGATCACACCATTAGTTTAGCTTTAGGACATCAGGACAGCATTGTACATGTTAGGTATCACATCGTCATCAGAGCAGGTTTCTTTAGGATTAAGTATAATACTAACTTTGATAGGGTTAAGGGAAAGGAAAGGGGGGGGGGGGGATTTGTACCTCAGTACAATGAAGTTGAATTTGTTCTCCGCATTTGACCAATCACAGAGGAGCAGAGGGCGGCCACTTTTGGTGGTGCCTGGGGGCATTTGGAGGTTTACTATCTTGCCCAACGATCCTTCGACACGTGGCTGGACTCCGGTGCCTCCCACATGGAAGGCAGCTTCTCATCTCCCAAGGCCAAAATCACCCAAAGCATCATGACAGCATTACGCAGACAAGCGGTACGCTGGTGCACATGTGCACTTGATATATCATGTGTGCACACCAGTTCCCTCTCCTTTGTCACAGTACCGATTGAGCAGCCCATGATCACACACCGACGAGCTGCAGCACAAGCTGAGGGTCTCGTTGGAGGTTTCACACTCCCTTGCGAGGCGCTAGGAGGGAGCGCTCATTGGGCCATGGAAGCTTGTTGACACACAGGCGCTGCAGCTCCACCACCTCCCAGAGACGGACTCACAGCGAGGATGTGCGCTCCAAACATCAGCGCCAGGTACTTCTTTGAGCACCTCAGTGACACAATTATGTGCACCGATGACTATAGTACAGTTAGACTGGGGCATTACAACAACTTTGATCAATTCATTGATCAGATTTACATCATTAGGTTTAGGCATCACACCAGCAAGCTACTACACCAATCCTAGCTTGTTTACCAAGTGCCAGAATCATTTGATGGAGATCTGCTGTTAACGGGCATGGCAATGCTACTGAATGAGGATGATTCTGCAGAGGAAGCAGGGTAATGCTGGGCTTACACCTAACGATTTTCACCGTCGCAGACTAAAGACTGCCAGTCTTTAGGAATCTTATCGGAGTCTCTGCGCGCTCCCGTCGTCGCGGTCGTTAGATGTAAGGGGATAATCTGCTGTCGGCGACCCGATTTATGCCAGTCTTTCTCCAGTCTTTCATATCCAACCTGCTAGATATTTTTTGTAGTCGGAGTGACGTACAACAAGCAAGAACCAATAGGATTCGTTCTCACTGCAGAACCAGGAAGCCCTGTCAGTCATAACCCAACAAAACATGACTACAGACGTGGAAAGAAGAGCTCAACACAAACAAAAATGGACTTGTTATTTTTCTTCCCCTGTCCAGTGATCTCCTAACCGTAGTACAGAGGCTGAACAGGCATGTTGTCTCCTTTTACAGCACAAACTTTATTTTTGCTCGCAGAGCACAGGAATACGTCCGCACTGCAAGCGGCTGCAGACAGAGAGAGAGAGCGCCTCCCGCTGGAACACAGAGTCACAACAACACAGACTTCCCATAATTCCACCTTATTAAAGGTCCAGGCACAGCTGGTAACAGACTGTTGAAAAGGAGGAACGCTCGAGCTGTGGGCAGAGCAGCCTTGTCTGTTTGATGTCAACTGTAGCTAAAAGCTGCTTCTCCTCCATTTTTAACTTCTGCAGAGCATGATGGGAGGAATTTTGCGGGAATGAAATCCTGACATAATCTAGTTGCAGTCTTGTAATTAGTGTTCCTACAAGATTCAGTCTTTATAAACTCTTTAGTCTGAGACTAGTCTAGGACTAAAGACTGTTAACCAGAGTCTTTAGGTGTGAGCTGATAATCTTTTAGAGTCTTTACAAAATCTTGTAAAAGTCTTTAGGTGTAAGCCCAGCATAAGACAGATAGAGTCTACGTGTTTCCTCTCCACTAGCTTGAACAAACCCCTCAAAGTTCCTACCAAGATAATACCCATCAGGCCTAGGGGTTCAGACCCTTTAAGCCTGGGACACACAGAAGATGAATGTGTCGCGCCCGCGCTGTTTTAAAAAAACAAAAACATTATAGTTACTGAGAGTGGCTACACAGAGGACGCAACGCAAACACCGGTCCGCGTGGAGGCGCTAAGATAGATTCCGGTTCTATCTCAAGCGGCGCGGCATTTACGGCTTTAATACGTTGATTTTCCAAGAAGCGTTCAGACTTGAATAGGCTGCATAGCGCGTCCTGTTTACCCCCTAGACTGCAGCGATTCTGTGGCGCAACGCATCTGTCTTCTGTGTGTCCCAGGCTTTAAGGTGGAGAGTTGGTCCAAGAGACTTCTAGAACGCTGTGATAGCTCGTGGGATTCAACAGTACTACAACAGTACAATGACTATATTTAAAGTGATAATATGCAGTTTTGCTTGTTTTGGGCTCCCTCTGGTGTCCGTTTTAAATCACTGCCATTTAAAAGTTACCAGATCGTTTCAGCTTCTAAACCCCTAAATCTACCTGTTGAAATGTCTCCTCAGCCTTCATAGCTTTCTACAGGAGCGGTTATTTACTCCTTCAAAGAAACCAGCTGTGTTCAAGCAGGGAGAGATGGGAAAAATCAGGAATCATGAGCTAAAAACACTCCGGAGCTAGCATAACAGCTAGCCACATTCGGTTAGCCTAACCCTCGTGAGACACGTGACTTCCTGGGTACCGTGACGGAGACGGAGATCTTGCAATCGTGGTATTCTGGATCTAACCACCAGATGGGGCTAAGTGACTTTTCATTAAGGGTCATATTAGCACAGACTGGCTCAAGGAGAAGATTTAAAAATATGAAAAAGTTGCATATTATCACTTTAAAATTTATTTCAATTAATCTCAGTGATTAGGACATAAATTAAGGGTTTTTTTGTACAGCAGATGTCAAACCCCCTTTAAATTCTATCAGCAGCATATTCCTCTTGGATTTTCATCCAGTACAGCCTAAGTATGACTTTATTTACTGCAGAACGACAGAGTTTTATGAAGCTAATTTGGCAAAACACTGGCCATTTGCAACATATGATCACACAGATGGACTGTGGGGAAATGGATTATGCAGCAGGAATAGTTGGAGAGGATCATAATAGGTTTCCCTTGTGAAAGCTCATCAGCAATTACATTCACTGTAAGTGACAGGGATGCTTGCTGACCACAGTTTATGTTCTCTGTGAACAAGAAAGGCAACGTTTTTCACATCCAACTCTCAAGGCAAAGGAACGAGCGTGGTGAGAGAATTACTTTAAATTCATACAGAGTTGGAGACACTAATTGGCATGTCTGAAACAAGTAGGCTGAGTCTGTCTTTAGGATGACACATCTGTCCGCACTGTCTCTCTTTCATCTTAATCAGATTTGCTAATTATATCCTGTCCACTTTTAAGTTTCCGTAGCTTTGTATAAACTGTTAAAACTGTTACATTTTATGGCAGCTCAAGTCAAAAAACCGAGTAATCTAAGTGTGTTAAGTCCACTTCATCTACAGAGTTTACAGAAATATGGAGACAGCATAAAACATGTGCATCCTGTATTAATTTGCCTGAATGCATACATCTCAGGAGACCAAAATTAGATGCTTTATAACTCAATAGATAAAAAATTTATAGCAGTATCTGCAAAAGTGTATTGTTCTCTCACCCAGAGAAGCAGCAGGGGTGTAAACAACTCTGCACTTGTTGGATTTCATCAGTCTTATAGCGCTCCACAACTAAATATGGATTTTAGGTCATCTCAGCCATTAAACCTGTTAGTTGTAAACTGAGCAGCAATGCTTCTGCTAATAACCCAGGGATATGGAAAACAACTGGGGCAAGATGGTGCAATATTTTTGGATGGAGCTGGAGATGGGTTTTGTGGTCCCATCTGAAGGGATCAGCTGCTCAGATTCTGGATCTTTCTCCAGCAAATTGGCCCTCGCATATCCTCTTGGCACCACTGTCAATCCTTAGCTGTTGATCTCGCTGCGTTCTCCGTGTGATTCGCCTAGCGTGGAGCAGTAATTCCTCAGCGTGAAAGCCCTAACAGAAACAAAAGCCATTAACAAATGTACAGTTAGTGAGAGTGGAAGAATTACCACCAGACTGTTGGGAAACATATTGCTTCTAATTGAACTTTTGGGATAAGTCCCTCATAAAAAATATTAGATAGTTTCCCAAAGCAGGATTTATTAATTTAGGCACTCTGAAAAACAGCAGGGTTGTCACTTCCCTCTAGATTAAGGGCATGAAAATGTTATGATCCAAATGAGAATATTTTTTCTGCCAAACTTATCATGATGGCCAAAATATATGACTGTTTTCTGCTTATATAACTAGATTAAAACATTTTAAAATGCTTCTCAGTTCCCCACTTTCTATGTGGTTAACAGGATATTGAATGCACAGTGTGATCTTGGGCGATCCACATGGGAGCGTTTCTGAGCAGCCCAACTGGGAAGAAGCCCCACCTGGCACCCTGACACCTCGACTCCACGGGCTTCTGTTAGAATCCACTGTTAGTGCTTCTCATTAGGAAGGCAGCCAAACAATTACAAAGAGCCATGAAATGTCTACAAAGATATGCACCAACCCCAAAGAACCAGTGATTAGAAAGGAAAAGCACGACAAATGCAAAGAGGATGCAAACAGACCACCATGAATCGCAACCAGTCCAAACAGAATTAAATGGGTTTAATGAAGAAAAGGAGAAGAAAAAGATGCATACAATTAGGGTAAACACTGCATAAACAGACAAAATTGCTAGGAAAAAAGGCAGAACTAACACTTGTGCTTGTTGCAGTGCTGGAATATAAAACTAAACTTGACAACTTTGGAGGACATTTGAGTTCTTTTGGGATATCTAAAAAACAATCAATGCAAACACTGTTTGAGGGTGGGAGAGTACAAGGTTGGCCAAAACTGGAGGAGAATGGTGATGCTTACCTGTCAACGTTATGATGCAGTCCCAAAGGAATGGCCGCTGATGAAATGGGAATGAACAGGTGAATGACGGCTTGAAAACAACAACAAAAAGACATTGACTCGATTAGTCCACCCCATTGCAGCTTGATTTTCTTTGTTTTTGTTCAGATTTTAAAAAAATAAAATGTTGGTGGGGAGTATCTGTAATCACCACTCATCATCACGAACATTTTTCTGTCCCGTTCTGCATCGATTTACAGGCTACATACAACAGTAGACCCCTACAGATAATAAACATGAATTTTAAATGTGGAAACATGCTAAATAACATTTGACATATGTGAAATACATGCCAAAACTTTTTTCCTACAGTTCCCATGTGAATTTAGAACAAAAAAATGTGAATTTCACATGGGAGAAAAATCAACACATTTTTACATGTGAAAACGGTGTCAACCAGTTAAGACGACACATTTAACTGCAGTTAATGGGTCTCATAACAAACAATGATGAAACTCAGAGAGGAGATCCAACACTGGACATGGTGGTGCTTAAACAACAACCTGGTCCTGAACACTAGCAAGACCAAGAGAGTCATTGTGGACCATAGGAGGTCCAGGAAGACAAAACCTGCCCCTCTCCTCATACACAAGGAGGCTGTAGAGCAGGTGGACAACATCAAGTTTCTTGGTATCCACAAAACATCTGACCTGGTCTCTGGACACATCACACCTGGTGAAGGAGGCCCATCAAAGGCTCTTCTTCCTCAGGAGGCTGAAACGGACTGGACTCAGTTCTCAGCTTCTTGTGAACTTCTATAGAGCCACAACAGAAAGCACCCCGTCTGAGTATAAGAGATAAGAGAGAGGTTATCGTCAATTCCTCCACATGTGCTACATACAAAAAGTTGAAATTACTGTCATGGGACAGCGCTGGGACATGTCCCATGTATGACAGTGTGGTATGGCAGCTGCACAGCAGAGGACCAAAAGAACTCAGCACGAGTGGTGAAGACAGCACAAGGGATTGTGGGAAGTCCACTCCCACATCTAGACTCACTATTGCTGGGTTTCACATGACGTAGCGTTGACGTCACCCAATGCAGATGGGGGTCAGGAAGTAACCGTCGCTGCACAAAACCCTGTTTTCGCTGTTGACTCGGCTTCAAAACGCCCAAATTCTGTGCGGTCTACGGTTGTTGCAAGTTGCAACCACTCTAATCGGGAGAAAGACAAACGTTTTTTTTCATGTCCCAAAAGTCGTGTGCCACAAAGGTCTTCATTTAAAAAACGTACCGAAAGAAGACGGCAGAAGTGGATTTAGTCATCTCCGGTAAAAACAAGAGGCGCAGAAACGGACAGTTTAAAGTTTGCAGAGATCACTTTCTAACAAGTAAGGGTTTACTAAATGTTATTTTCTAGTATTTTACTGAACATTAACTTAGAAACACGTCTATAAAAACGGCAGGTAAACAAGTTAGATATTGTTTTCATGTGTCCTAACTTAATTGTACCACAAATAGTATAGAAATGACTTAAAATCAAACAAATCTACAAGAAATTTGGATTTAAAAAGGCATAATAAATGATTTACTAGTAGAACCTAGCACATAAACACACTGGTTGTTAGTATTATCGATAACATTATAATCATGAATTAAAGTAGCACAAATCAAAACTAACCCGTGCAAAAACAAGACGACAGCCATTTAAAGCTTCTCTGGATCCCAAATGGTCGACTTAACCTGAAATAAAATAGTTGTAGCTTCCAGGCTTTTGAAGGCTTTCATTTGGTTTGCTGTGTAATACGAGGTCTGCAGCATGAGATAGTTTGTTACGTCGATTGCTTCAACGCTGGGTAAATCCTCCAGACTGTATATAAAGGCAGATTTCTAAAAATTATTTGGGTCATAACCTAAATGAAAATGTTTTTTCTATCATACATGTATGTGTCAGCTCATTTAAAGCCTTAGTGTAGCCGCTTTCATCCATTGTGCTGTGTTTTGTTGTGGCACAAAACACTTCCTGCCCCCATTTGAGTTTCGCGCGACTTCCAGGTCACGTGAGTGAAACCCAGCAATATGCTGGATGGATCCAGCAGACGTATCTCTGCTGACCCCACCCACCTGTTTATTTTAAGGTTATTTTTCATACGGTCAAGAAGTAAGTCTTTATTTCCCTTGACGTGTTTCGACTCGTGTCTGCGGTCTTCACCAGAAGTGTCCCCGCTGGAGGTGTGACGTCTCATTTATTCTGCTTCCTTCTGGGAAGCAGAACAGAAATATAAAAACACACCACCTGACTGAGAGACAGCTTCTACCCCAGAGCTGTGAAATGCACCAACATCTAAATTCACCTGTGACTTGAGCTCATACTATTTTGCACACGTGCACATTAGAGTGTGCAGTCAATTCTTTACAGTGTTGGTTCCTTTATTCTTGTGTGCCTGTATATTTTTGTACGTGTGTAGGTTTTTTAAATGCCTCTTCTGTCGTTTCCCGAGAGTAACCAAACAAAATTTTGGAAGTGAAAACAAAATGACAATGAAGTATTCTTCTTCTTCTTCTTTTTGTTTTTATTGCCATATTCAATTATTGACATCTATTGTTCTGACTGCAGCTCAGAGATGGACTGCTGCACAAGGATTAGACTGTCTGTGAGTGTTTTGGGAAGGGACAGGCCCCACAGCAGCACCTTCTGCTAGCTTACATTATAGCCTCCAAAAATGGCCTTCAAAAAACCAGAAACAAATCACTGAATGTGTTGCTAGTCCTAATTTTAATGAATCAAGTGGTCTAAATTCTTGCTAAATATAAAAACAAAGTTATTTAGTTGTCAACACTGGCATGTCTCTGCACATTTGCTGTAGTTGTGGAGATATGGCATCACTCCAACATGACTGGATAGTTGCAATATTGATCCTGGAACAAAAAACTGTAGGTGGTCCTGGACTGAGACCATTATGGTAATTGCAGTTTGTGCAGCAGATCACCTGCTGAGTTGTCATGATTTGCACTAAAAAAGACAGTGACCCTTTTGACGCATGTACAGGTTCCAGTTTCCCCAGCGGTCCACTGTCCTCACTCTGAATCTGAATACTCGCCTTGAAAGTTTTATATAACGGCCCCACCTTTTGTCCTCCTTGAAAGCAGCTTAGTCAAGTGTGTGTAATGGGATCTAGTAAGAAAAAGTCCTAAAATCGTGTTTCATTATAAAATGTGCTGCTGTTGTAAATGGCCCTTTTGTTTACTTGATAGTATTTGTCCATCACAGGACATTTTTTAATCAAAGGGCTGCTGTTGTACCAAAACTGCTTTATGTGGCTGTCAATCACCAGAAAGCCCGATGAAAGATACACCCAGCAGAGAGGGAGCTCTATATACTGTACATCTGTTCTGCTTCCATGGCTCCATTATGTTGTTATTACAGCAGGATTATTTCCTTCTACATTTGTCTCAGTTAATTTACATACAGAAGTGGTCTCGGGAGAAACGACAGCAACAAGCTGGTATAATTGCGCGGGGCTGGCTATATTGTTATATTGTTATTATATTCCCCCTTCAGGGGTTATGTAGCACCAGAACCCCTTTTCTCCAGCACAGCTGTGTGAGCCTCTACCTGCCGTATTACAGAACAAACAACAAAAGCTACGAGCCAATTCCACACGTGTCGATCACAGTATTTCCAGCCTCGTAAATCTACACACCAGCAGCACATGGGAAGGCGCCGAAAAAGGAGAGCTCAAGGAGAGACAGGCGAGGCAGAGGTCCGTGTTTGTGTTTCTAGGCCGATGATGCGTGACCTCTCTTTCACACTCTGCTGATTGTTTACCGGGCTTACATGCATATACTTGTGATGATCCTCCCTGCCACACGTAGTACTTTCACTGCCCTCCAGTGGCTCTCTAATAATAGTACGACTCAGTGTCACACACACACACACACGCTCACTCACTCACACTGTGTCTGCCCCGACCAATTCCATCAGAGCTCGCTGGCACAAATGTACCTGGAGCTGAAAGGACAGGATCTGCAGAGAAGATCCAATAAATGTCTACTTACTCTGCTGCAATCATCATTTCAGTTTATCTCGTTTGGTGTCCCCGAGGAGCAACATGAATTATTTTCAATGCAATTATGGAAGCAACCAATTACAGCCCTTGTAATTTCATTGTGCAGTGTACAAATAAGCAGCGCAACCCTCTATTTATTACTCGAAGCTGTATTTTTTTAAGACCCACATGAATGTGCAGAGAGATCTCAGCAAAGCAAAACCAGATGTAGTTTAGGAGGGTTTCAGCACAAGCCAAACCGACAGGAATGCACGGCTCTGGAAAGGGCTTTTTCTTTAGTGTGTGTGTGTGTGTGTGTGTGTGTGTGTGTGTGTGTGTGTGTGTGTGTGTGTGTGTGTGTGTGTGTTATGGGTTGAGGAGTTCATTATTGTGATGGGTCTACATGAAAGGCAGCTGCAGTCGTAAGGTCACACACACACCAAGTGGGGCGAAGCTCTCAGCAGCAGGGGTTGGGGGCTGGGGCGACAGGGTGGGTGGTGTGTGATGGTAGTGTGTGTGTGTCTGGGGTGGAAGGGTTGGGGGTGAGATCAGTCATCCAGCAGGGGGCACAATTGTGAAGCCAAAGTCCAAAGAGTCCGCTGCGGACTGGCTCCCTCCCCCCTCTTCCTCGTATCACAGCCAATCAGAGTGAGACGAGGGCTGAAAACATCATCTCACACTGACTGAGATGACTATCTCTCTGCCCTTTGAAGCCTGTTTGTTCTCATTTGGCCTCTGAATTAGTCTGGGACTTTCAATTCACCAACAAAGGAGCTGAACTCAATCTGCTGTGATGGAGCAATCGTCCCTGTTAGAACTTCCACTTGACTGTATCCTTCACACATCTTTAAATGTTGAAATCATCTGAAATATCAACGACACATGCCGTTTCATTTAATGACCTGCGGTTGTTCAGACTCGCAGATGCACAGCAACCCAAACCGACCTATAAACGCAGCCGAGGCAGAGCGTTTTACAGCTTTTGCCGAAAGGAAAACCTTCTTAAAATGACCAAGCCATTGATTAAAAAAAGAAATATCTTAAAACTTCCAAGGCTGTAGCTACGAATGAGAACATGCATGCTGATTTCACAGCTTCTTACCTTTCGGACACGCCTTCAGCGCCGATGAGGTAATAGGTTCATTTTTCAATTTCAAATCTAAAGGCTTGACATATTGTGCTTGTGGACTTGTTTTGTTCCAGTCTGCCCCCGTGTGAAATTTAGCTGACCTTCTTATTACGGGCATGTTGTACGGCACTTTCTGGAAAATGTCAAGGCCCTCCCTTCCTCTGATGTAAGGATTACCAGGTGGTGACCCAGAATCCATTATCTCCTATTAGGACCTGTCTCGTTTGGTTCTTTGTCTTTGGGGGGGGGGGGGGGGGGGG
>SSNR01000119.1:1214217-1290452 GCA_006937965.1 Callopanchax toddi | reverse complement strand
CCCCCCCCCCCCCCCCCAACTCCTCAGATCTCAATCAGATCATGTTTCTGTGAAAAGTCAACCATAACCCAGACCACAGAGACCCCACCCAACAATCTGCTAGCACCCAACACCACAGGACAGCCTCGGATGTCCGGATAGTTTAACCTCAGGTGATCTTGAACCATTTTAGCAGCATAGGGATGTACCCTACAGGAAATGAGACCGTTGGTTTTATTGTTGTGGTAAAAATCTTCTCTGCAGTTTGAGACCACGGCTCTGACCTTCGAGCTCTGATTCATTCCCACACTGGTGATTGGCCAGAACCTCTTGGTAAAGCAAATCAGCAAAAAGGTTCTTTTTAGCTGTAACTTCTAATACAACTCAGAGGTAGTGTACTTGGAGGTTTTAAAGGAATATTTGGGTTTAGTTTGTTTCAACCAAACACCGTCTAAATCACTGCACTACTGAATGTATGGCAGCAGCAGCAAAAACACCACAAACTCGTTAAACGATCTTATACTAGAAGTTTACAAACAGGTAACAGAGGTGCACGTATTTCTTTCATTAAGGTACATGAGTTCTTAGTGCTTACACCATGTATAGTACATATTTCCCCGTGGGTCTCCCCTCCGGCAGCTGTATGAGCGCGATATCGGCGTGAAGTGAAACCTAAAGCGTGCAGCTTAGCTCAGGCTGCAACTCAGCAGTGTGTGCTGCAGATACCGAGCTGATATGTGATGGCAACATGGATTTATTGAAAGAATTACAGCGTGAGGTCACGAGTATCCCTGCTATAGACTTAACACCAGTATGAAAAGGAGCGTAGTGACAAAAAGAATGGTTCATGTGCACTGCTTACCCTGAATATAGCTTTGTAATGCATCAGAGTGACTTTAATGAACAAGAACTGTTTATCACCATTCTGCACTAGTGTCTCCTCCAATCTGACTAGAGCTTTGGTCAAAGGATTTCTTCAAGTTTCTACAGACTCCACTCGCTTTGAGTGACGTCACCAGTGGGTGTGGTCCTCACTGTAGCTAAATAACTGATAGAACGTCGCCTCATAATGACTAGAATATCCCTTTAAGGGTTGTGACTCTAAACATTTTCAGTCATGGAATAAAATATTGTAAACTATCTGTTTCTGTGACTCTTCCCTTGATGTCTCATATCACGCCCAGCGGTCTATCATGCAGAATGTTTCTTGGCTTTGCAGTCTGATGAGTCCCCCGACCACCACCCGCCCCTCCCTGGAGGATTTTCATCCTGCACCTGGTGTCTGTCAGGCGAAGCCAACACAAAGGGCCAGTCGAGGCGTATCCTTTAAGAGGGTCATGTGTTCAGTTTTCCTTTCTCTCCCCTTTAACTTCTGAGGGATGAGAGTGAGCGTAAATGCCTCAGCCTGAGAGAGGGTCAAAACATTAAACCCCTCAGTGTCTTCGTGTTTCAGCTGAGCAGATGGGAAGGACTTTTTTTTGCTGTGCGTGTGACTTCACTGCTGTTTCCCTTCACCTGGGCCGTTTAAAACTTTGACAGGTTCGTCATTTCAACAGACCGGAGAGACGAATGAGGTGGCGTGCAATCTGCTGAGACGCAAACATGTCATACATTTTCAGTCAAATATCAGAATTCTCTTTTGTTCTCACATGAAAACTCGTTCCCCTTCTGAGAAATCAGCCAAAGTGTTGCTGCATGTCCCAATCAACAGGAAATCATGTCAAATCAAGCAACTTATGACCCAACCTCATGATTCTCTCCTCTTTGTTCACACAGTTTGCCACTTAGCGTCATCTGTGCAGCACTTTGGTTATTATATGTGCTTAACCTTTTAAAATAATTACCCTGGCACCACCAGAATATTTTATATGAGCCTTTAATAAGCTAACATTAAATAAAAACACAGCTAGCTCCTTGTGTATGTCTTTCTTCCTCCTTTCAGCTAATTGTTGTAATCATTGTTAAGATCATTATTATCCTCATTATCCCAATCAACACTCTGAGACTGCCACCACTCCCAGCTCCATCACATTTGTCACCACAGACTAATTATAATCATAACGGTGTCAGAATCCTCCCCCAAATGTCGTCAAAATGATATCCAAGGTCTCGAAAGCAGCAGCAGAGCTTCCCACGCATAAACAGACAGTCCACCCTCCTTCAGTCCTAAGGGTTTAATGGATCAGGAATAATAACACGATTCAGTCTTTAACAGGTTCTATTATACACTTCGAACCTCGAGTGAACAAAAACACCAATCGATTCCAACATGTTCTTGAAAACAAGTGGAAAAGTTGTGTGTTAAAAACGTAGTCCTCACTCACGACTTTCACTGGATTTAAGAGGGTGTGCATCAGCCAGGAGCCACTGATCAGATGTATTGATTAACTGATCATCATCAGTGTCAACTCCTCTTTAAAGGCAGGAAGGTTGGCAGTTTGCTGGTCTGGAGCATACAGGCGTGTGTTAACACAATGCCAAGGAGGACAGGCACCTCCTCAGAGAAGGTGCCATTAATCTGAGAGGGGTTAAAGGTCGTTTCTAAACGGTGTATAGACCATATAAAGAGAGAAAGATTTAAGTAGAAAACATTTAAAACAGATGACAGAAAATTCACCCCGAGGACCAAAAAGTGCTCAGAGAAACTACAACAAACCCAAGAGCTCAGTCTCAGACTCTGGGCGGGTTAAAGGTTAACGTTTATCACAGGATTATTAGAAAAAGACTGAAGGAGTCTGGTGTTTAGAAGGGTCAAAGGAAACAACCTCTATAAAACAAAGATTTGCAACTTTTATCCAAAGGAACCACAGGAAGTTAGGAACAATGTTCTCTTACAGATCAGCCCAAAGTAAAGGTGTTTACCCATAATGCACAGCACCATGTTTGGAGATAATCATACACAGTCTATCAGCACAAAGACTTCATTCCAGCTGTCAGCTCAGTGGAGGAGGGCTGATGGTTTGAGACTCTTGTCCTACAGCTGAAGTCTGGACCAAACAGTCAACAGAACAAAGATCCGAAACAGATCAGCAACAACAGAACAACAAGAGAACCGAGTTGTTGCACCGGTCCAGTTGGGGTGTTTCAAACCTGCAGTGTCCATTTAAATCGAACCGTGGTCCGCTTTCCTCCTCGGGTCAGTTTGTTCAGGTGTGAAAACAGAAATCTTTTTAGGGTAGGACAAAAGACCCAAACCAAGACCCGTGTTCTCGGTTCTAAACGGGCCCTGCAGTAGTTTGTTTATAATATGAATGTAATACAACGCAGCGACCACATACGCTGTCAGTTTTAGCCAAACCCCCTCCTATAGCCAGGTGGCCATTGCATTATGGTATATGGGAGGAAACACAAATGTCAGTGTCTACTGAAAAGCCCCTAGGTAGCCGAAAATGTACCGAGGAATCACATGGACAAACCACAAAATTCATTAGCTCACTGAAATCCAAGCAGGTGACCAGATTTATCAGCTCCAACCCTTAACATCACCGAAGAGCTCCAATCGTTCATAAACGGCTCAGAGAGAGGAGGTTAATAGGTCAGGATCAGAACATATCACCTTCCTGTGGTAGCCCCGCCCCCAGAGTATCTGATCAGCCAGTGGACATTCTCACCTGGTTTGTGATGACGCATTTTGTTTTGTTTACATTTTCCATCTGTGAAAAGAAACTGAACCACCAGGAAAAGCTACAAATAACAAAATGATGAACAAACTGGGGCCGAGGAAGCCTTTAACATCCAGACCTGAACTGAAGTGGAACGCTTTGTGGTTGGACCGTCAGAGAGCTGAGCAGAAACAAGGGTCCAGAAAGAGCTGCTCCACGAGGATGTGAGATGATCAAATCAGACCAAAACCTTCATGTAATCACTGCTGAAAGAAGCTCTACAAGATGTTAAATCACCGAGGGACTTTTCTGTTTTGCCTTGTTTTTGTTTAATAAATAATGTCATTATGGAATCTGGAGAATTTTTGTACACTTGAGAATAATTTCACATTTCGAACCCGGTAAAGATATTCTAATTTGTTTCCATGTATGTAAAACTAAAATAAGAAGTGGGTGTATTTTCTTTTTATTGTTCTTGTTGAGCTTTGAGGTGAATGAATGGTCACAAATTCAGTCTTGTAATTAGCATTCAGTGTTGCAAAAGCAATTAGTGGATGATGCTCTGCTGTTAGTGTAGCTGAATGAGAATGCTTTCCCGTTGTTTGAACTGTGCAGAACTGATTTTAACACCAAGGAACAACAAATAGCTGGCTCGGTCCCAACGAGCCTTTTATTTCCTGGAGATGAGAGGCTCCCTGACAAGTACCTCGGTCCAGATAAGATTGTCTACTCCAGTTTGACTCGTGAAGCGGATGTTCCCCTTTTAAAAAAACATTATCTTCTCACTTGACATATCTCCGTTGCGCTCCGCGGTACCACTTATATGGTTTTTATAGCAGCCCTGCAGCTAGACAGAGTTCTGCTGTAACTGTGTTTCAGCTCCACTTATGATTCCTCCAGCTGCTGTTCAGACATGTTGCTGTTCGGCTCCTCCGAACCTGATGTGTGCATTAAAGGATTCCAGCATTCCTCGCGGTCCTCCCTCTTTCCCTCCTCCACTTTTATGGATTCTGCCTTCCTGTTCTTTGAGTTTTTCAGCCCAGGCTCAGGTCAGAGAGATGGATGTTGCGTAACGAGTGTAATTGCGCTAATCCTTCCGTTTTCGCAGCGCTTTAATTTGTTCATGCTGTTCCCTAATCTTTATTGGGCCATAATTTGTATACTGTATATGACTACATTTCCTCTCCCAGTGGTTTGGCAATTATAGGGGCTTGCACTCTCATGCTGCCTTGTGCAACACAGGTTGTTGCTACTTGGTGGCAGGCTAATGGATAACAACAAGACGTGCAAGAAGAGTCCACGGTTAAAGAGGAAGAGCCTACTCATCCAGATGTTCCTTTATTGTGTTCAAAGTTTGCTACAAGCTGCCAACCTACTCTGACATGACTTTAATTGAGTCTTGACGTTCAATTATTTGGTGCCTGCCTGTCTAAGACTTGTAATGTTTTTTCTTTACAACACATTCACATGCAAGCTGCAGCATTGTGTGTCATTTAATGACTTCTGCTGGACGATGCCACTCAGTGAGTGAGATGATGAGGATAGGGCGTTCAGGTTGTTTGTTTTGACAGGAAGGGTTGATGTCTGTGGAGATACGTTTCACTTTTCATGGTGTCTTCCCTCCATTGGACGTCTGGATGTGTAAACACCAGCAGCAGGCTGTGGCTCCATGCTGTTTGAGTCTGAGTAGAGCACAAAGATGTCTTTCAGCTCAACCGTTTGAGAGAAAATCACTTTGCTGCACAATCAGTGGCAACAACATGACTCCTGTTGAACAGGGCTTTGGTTACTGACCGCCTGACTCAGTATCTTCACTGCATCATCACAGAGAAGCACGCAGCGATGGTGCAGTAGATGTTAGGCTTGTTATCATCAGAGGCACATTTTCCCTGGCCACACTGGCTTCTGGATCACTAATCTGTTCCGTCTGATTCTGACTCTTCATTTCTTGGCTGATTCTGAGAGGAAAGTCCCTCCATCAGTGTCTGTGGGGTCTAATTTAGCTGCCTTTGCTCTGTGCAATCTCAGCTCACATATGAGTGCTCAGCAGAAGTGGCTGCAGCTTGACGTAGGTGCTTGGCTTGACCTGAAGGCTCATGTCCAAACCGCCGGTGAAGTAAGAGCCACAAAGCCCCTTTGACTAAGCCGAAAATCTCTACAAAGGATTTTTAGTACACAAATTGTTTCATTCCGTAGGGAATGTTCCTTGTCTTTCCTTTTTAAATTTCCATTCATATTATAAAACATGTGAACTGACACCAGCTCTTTTCCTTTTCTTTCCCTTATCCTATTTTCCGCACTATAAAATATCCCCAAATTTTCTATCTTTCCCCAACTTTTTGCAAAAATTAAATTTGCTATGTTCATGCTATGTAAACAAATAGTGCAAACAGCTGATCATACTGCAAAGATGGAGAGTCAGACAAGGATAACTTTGTTGGTGTTGCTAATTTTTCAGAGCACAGGAACTTATCAGGAGCAGAGGAAGATGATGGTACATTTGGATGGTGTGTACTATAGAGCCACACCTGTTAGAACCTAAATAGGAGGCGCGTATTTCCAAAGAGGAGGCAATGAATGTGAAGAAATGTCCAGTGGGGACAACAGTTAAACACAACTTGAGTTATTGTGGAGCTGCTGCAGAAAGATTTTCATAAACATTATCTTAAAGCTCAGAAGGGAGGCAGAGCCTAACTTATAAGCTGCTGCATATAGTTAATGTACTGTATGTTAATGGGATGGAACAGAACCATACTGGGACCTGTTGAGGAAGTGGTCTCAGTCCCTAATGAACTCCAGTCATTCATTTACAATGTGATCCAGTATCAATCTGACGTACGATGAAAGTTTGAGTCAAATGCTTTCTAGTAGTCAGGTTTGCATTGCATTCTGGGATGTGGGAGGGCACACACACATCAGTAGGTACTGAGAAGTTCCTAGCTAGCTGAACATGAACCACGGGCTTGCATGGATGATCAACAAAGTCCATAACCTCACTGGTTTTTGAGCAGACGACTGACTCAGAGTTCAAATAATTCATAAATGACTCAGAGAGAGGAAGTTAGACTGTGTTGTGGCCTAGCTCAGGATGAGAACATAGAGCCGCCTTACTGTATTTACAGACAAAACAAAATGTGCACATGAATACACCATGTCATCTACTGCAATTTTAGTAGTTTCATATCATTTATCTTAATTAAAGATTTAATAAATGAAGGAGAATGTGTTTATTTTGTGGCTGTAAAATATGAACATGAATGTAATTTGTTTGAATCTCTGAAATAAACCTCAAGCTTTTTCCTTTATGTTGTACTTACTGATCACAGGAAACGTTAGCTCAACAACATCTAAACTGACTTATAGCCATGTCTGTACTGGCTAAGGCTGATTAGCAGCAGTACCTTGAATTGGGTTGGCTCTAACAGTGAAAGAGTTGTAGATGTTGATCTAATCATTACTTTGTGAGAGTTTCTATCCAGTGGTCCTTCTGATCGTTAGCTAGCAGACAAACATGACTGACTCCAACAGCTAAGGACAAACTTTCAAGCAAAGATGTTTCACAAAGTATGGCTCTTAGACTATGTGTTGGGAACCTGTGACACCAAAGTTTAGGTCAAGATCCAGTGGCGGCCCGTCCATAGGGGGAGCTTGGGCGCCGCCCCACCAGTCCCAAGAGGAAGAAGAAGAGGAACAGGGATCACAAAATATAAAAAACTAACATAAAAATAAAACTAAACGAGCCATCCATTATATATACAATAAGCGCTGTGTATAATCTGCATTTAGGTGTAGTTTAGAAAGGTTTTCTTACTATTTTTTACTGGGCCGATAGGTCGTGTTTCTCTGGGTTCTACTGCGCATGTCTGGACGGGACGCCGTCCCAACATAGCGCATTGTTTTCTTCCCCTGACGCATGCGCACTGAGTGCAAAAAAATAGGAGATCGCTCGGGACGCAGGTCTTCAGCGTCCCTGTGTGACGTGCGCACAACGGCAGGAGACTGGCGTGTTGCTCAGACCGAAACCGGAAGTTCTTGCTCTCTTTATAATGGAGGGTAGAAAATGGATATTTATTCAAAGAATCCTTTTTGCCCGCTTGTGAAAACAAGCCGAATGATTCCATTTGTCCTGATTTAATCAACTCAGTGGTGAGTGACTTTGTTTGTTTGTTTGTTTTTCTTAATAACTATGTGTCTGTCATGGATTTTCCCATTCAAAAACCCCATAGGCGGAGCTAGCCGCGGCTAGCAGTGCTAAGTCCTGATGAGTGAATTTATACCTTAAATAGCGACATGTGTTTGTTGAGGTGTCTGCCGAATGTTAGAGAAATACAGATACTGCTGATTGAATACGTTGGTTTATGTAGTTTAGCCCGTTTTTCATGAGTTTTCTCTACTTTTAATTAAATTATTATGGCGTTTTAAGGAAGTTTGGTCTGACTGGGTTTGATGGGACTTATCAGTGGATTTGACTTTATTTTGTTGTTAATTCACTTCATTAGTTGAGCTGATTGTCATGACTTGCTTGGTTAGTGGTTGTTGTCTGAATTGTAACATTAATTATCTGACTATTAGTTAGAGGTGGATTTATGTGTTTGTGGTGTCAGTAGAAAGATAATTGTGAATATTAAGTAATGTTTTTGACTTTGCCAGGTTGTTTTTTTCCTTGAAACTCTTACAACTTCTGTTGTGACCACATTGTGGTTGTTTTTTATTTTTTTGTATCTGATTATATTGATATTATTCTAAGGTCTCCTTATGAAGACTTTATGATTTCTTTACTGTTTGATGTGTAGAGTTAGACCTAACAGCTCCACATTGTTAGAGAACTGGTGGTAGGAATTTTTACCAGCAAAATATTCAGTCAAATGAAAATATTTAGCATAATTCCCTGCCCTAGTGGTGAGATGTGATTTTTTTGCGCATCTGAAAACTGACTAGCAAAAATGCGCCCCACCCAAAAAAATTTTCACCAGCCGCCACTGTCAACATCTATAAAAGTGACTGAGTTATGTCTATGTTTATGTTTGTGTTTGCTAAAGTGGACTAGCTGAATGAATTTGACTTTAATAGTGATTCAGTTGTTCTGAGTGTTTCATTGAAATCTGAGATACTTTGCTAAGACAGTTGAAAACAGAAAGGGGCAAAACCGTCATCAGCTGCTGGTGATAAAGCAGGTGATAAAGATACAGCTGAGTCCTAAACACAGTAGTACTGTCTGTTTCTCAAAGGCAGAGGTCAGGAAGTCGGTGATGTCATTGTTCAGGTGGTGCCACAGAAAGCACAGCTGCCAGATTTGTCCTTTAGAGATTCACGCCATCAGCCTGGCTAACACGACATAGTGAATCAGCGCTGACACAGTCCCCACAGTCAAGGACAGAGGGATTTTCAGACCCATCTCTCTCGTGCTCTTTTCTGCTCCCGCTGTCTCCGACTCATCAGCTCAATGACCTGCAGTGAAATATATCAGGTCAGACTAACAGAAAGAGACATTTTCAGGACATGGGCGGTGTTTCTTCAGCTCTCTCAGGTCTGTTCAGTCAATAACATCCTCCCAGAATGAAACCAACCTGCAATGCAAAAAAGATGTCGGGCAAAAACCTGATATTTCCTGAAATACAACTTCTTTTACAAATAAGAAACCCTGGCACAACTTCACAAGCTCTTCTTGACACCTTTCTTTGAAAAGTTGTCCATAAAATCACAGTAAATCACTGTAAAAGATGACCAATGAAGCTCATGAATGTAAAAACGTGAAAACCATTTTTGAAATATGGTGATATGAGAGCAGAATATGCAACATTTCAGCAAATATCTGCAAACTAAAGAGATCATTTGGTCATTTTAAAGTGGCGTTCTATCAGTTATTTAACCACAGTACCCATCAGTGACATCACTCAAAGTGAGCAGAGTCTCTAGAAACAGGCTGACCAAAGCAATAGTCAGATCAGGAGAGACACTGCTGCCAAACGCTGACAAACTCAACATCTCTTGATCAAGAAAGTCACACTGACGCATTTGAATGCAACATTACCTGTTTGTTAACCTCTACAGATTTACTGTGCAGTACCATAGTAATACATGTGAATATACTGTAGTGTTGTAATGCACCAGCATGACGTTTTTGAGCAAGAGTTGTTTTAAATGCCCAATAATTACCATATTTGCCAGTTTGTTTCTGTTCAACAGTAGCATCTCTTATTACTCCAGTTAGAGGACAACATTCTGTTCCTAGAGACTCCCCCCCCCCCCCTTTGAGTGATGTCACTGGTAAGTATGGTTCTTACTGTAGATTAATAACTGATAAAAGGCCACTTTAAACCACCCAAATATCTCTTTAAATAGCAGGTTTCTTTAATCTTTTTAAAGATGAATGATTCACTGCTTTGATGGCAGCACCTGGTTTCAAATGGAAACCTGCAAGTGTAGGTGGTAAACAGGAACAGATGCTGCCTCCAGAGGTCTTAAGGTGCTGACACAGGAAGCAGAGTCACGCTGGTGTTAAGCTCTGGGGGATCACATCACCTTGCACTGCTAAAGCCAGCCTGGGGAACATCAACACACTCGCCATCTGGCCTCAGATGTTTCATGCTCAGGAGATAGAAGCTGCTTCATTTTGACAATGACAACGAGCTCCACGCACATCAAAGCAGCTCTCTGAGGACGTGAGGTTCGACTGATGAAACCAAACAGAGATCTGATCCAGTCAAAACATCTGGTCCTGCTAAAAGAGAAATCCATATATTGTTCTAAAGCATGGCTAGTTGATTAAATGTTCTTTTTAAAAAAGATCAAACGCCATGAAAACTCCTAGGTATGAAAATAGGCCAATGACAGGCGTCTGCAGGGATGTGGATGCTGGTCTGTTGGAGCTAAACCAGAAGATCGAGGTTTTAGTTTATGGTTGATTTATGTTGATATATATATATGTCGACAGCGGGTTTGGAACATTGCTCTTGTGTCGATGGTTGAACCAGAAAAGGTCAAGCTGATGTACGTGGAGCGGGGAGGCGACGTTGTGGGTTAAGCTGATACGGGACATGTTTTTAACAGTTTTTTTTCCAACATGTTCAAAATTCTATTGACACAAATGTGAAGTCCCCTGACTCACTTGAAGACAGTAAAAACCCTCGTGAACAATTTGAGATATTTTGGAAACTCCCTTGTTCGGTTTGTTGCAAACATCCATAGTCCAGAGAAACACCAGCCCAAAGCAGATATCAAGAGCCCCCCCCCACCCCACCCCACACACACACACACACACACACACACACACACACACCACCACCACCACCAAGAAAAACCTCCAACTGGGCCAGATTTGAACATAACCCTCTTCAAACCCCTTTGATGTAATTTATAAGGACTTTCCTGACTCAGCAGGTGTTCTAAATATTTCCTGAAATTTTCAGCTTCCTACCTGTTAGATCAATTTTACAACCAAATCAGAAAATGTAG
The DNA here is from genome assembly GCA_006937965.1 of Callopanchax toddi. Taxonomy (NCBI): domain Eukaryota; kingdom Metazoa; phylum Chordata; class Actinopteri; order Cyprinodontiformes; family Nothobranchiidae; genus Callopanchax; species Callopanchax toddi. The sequence goes on along the minus strand of SSNR01000119.1, from coordinate 1,279,416 downwards.
CTTTGTATTTCGTCTGAACTGATTTCACCTGATTGATGGCCCCACTTCCCCTGCAGACAGCTCTTAGACGTTTTCCGTGACCCTGCTAAATTCTGAGAGTCGTTTTCTACCAGCTCTCCGTGATTCTTGCCCTCACTTCCTCCTCTGTGAATTTGTGTTTGACCTTCACTTTCTCACACATGTGTGGTGGTCACTCACTCAGCCTTTTTTTTATATATTTAAAAGAAGGGACCACATCCTCCAGGTGTTGCTGAGTTCTTCAACTTGTCTGAAATGTTTCTCTGTCTTGCTGGAACAGGAAGTCATTGTCAGGATGCAAATAGTGACAGACGTCCAATGAGGTCCAAACCTGGAACCATATTTTTTAAGATTCAATCATGAATTCAGTCCCAAACCAGTACAAGTAAAGATATGAACCTGAAATACTCTGGAAGAATTGAGAACATCTGTATGATACATCAAAGGGTTTAGAGCTAACATTCACTTTTGTCCCATTTGAAGTTTTGGTGACTTCCTACTCCACGTTGCTTTTACGTATATCAGATGTCTCCCTTATTTCTGCTACAATTATTATTTTTATATAAATCCTTATTAATGAGGCTGCATAGTGACACAGTTGTTTGCGCTGTTGCCTCGCAGCAAGGAGGTTGTGGGTTCACTTCCCCAGCTCGGCAACCTCTCTGCGTGGAGTTCTTCCCATGGGTTCTCTCCGACTACTCTGGCTTTCTCCCACGAACAAAATCTGTAACTGTAAGATTGTCTCTAGGCACCCCATCCAGGGTGTCCCCCACCTCTCACCCCTTGACCGCTGGAGTTAGGCACCAGCTTCCTGTGACCCTCTGTGGAGGATGAAGAATCTTCAGAAAAGGATGGATGGATGGATGGATGGATGGATGGATGGATGGATGGATGGATGGATGGATGGATGGATGGATGGATGGATGGATGGATGGATGGATGGATGGAAATCCTTATTAATAACAAGACTGGAAAACTGAAATTTAAACATTTTTGCAAAAGTACGTCTGCCAAAATGTACCAATTAAATGTTCTGTCCTTGACAGAATCTTCTTTTTAGTTTATTATATTTGACAGAGCGGTGGAGGCTGCCAGCTTTCTTGTAGAGAGGCTCAGAGTAAATACTGAAAGATGTTCACCAGGAATATAATCATTAGCGTTTGCACACTAGTGTGTTTCCTTGTGTCAACAGTCAGGTGTTCATCAGTGGAATTATGGGAAAGCAGCAGCAGACATGTGTTTGGGTTTTCCTCCACCTGCAAGCCAAACGGAGAGCCACCCTGAAGAAACATTGCTCCATTGTGTTGTATTTGGTTAAAAATAATCCACAAAATCCCTCTAAGTCCACGACGAACAGAGCAAACAGACTGAAATAACAGAAGGACAACAGAAAAGGCAGATCTACTGCTGATCAGATCATTTGTTATAAATGATGTAAAATATTCCCACAAAGATTTTTTTAGGTGTAAAAATTAATCCAAGCACTAAGTCTGTCTGACTTCCTTCATCTGAATTTTAACCTCTAGAGAAATGACTTCACAGCTAAAGAAGTAAGTGTTGATGTCTGATCTAAGGAATGTGCTTCTAAAAACCCAGAATACACAGAAAACCAAAGCTTGAAACTGGCTCTTTAACTATAGGCAACATACTTTCTATTTTAGTTCTGTTAACGCAGCAAATCAAACACAGTGTCGGGAAGCGTCTGATAGAAATGACTCTCTTGGAGTGTTGATCAAACAAATTCAATCTGATCAGATTGCTGTTTTTAAGTTTGACGATCGGTGTTGGCTACTGGCCCATTTCTATTCTCCAGTTTTAAGTTTTCACATTATTTTTGAGTGCAGTGAGGTAAGTGGGACTTCAGTGAGAATGCCTCCCATGTCTTTAAAGCCAGTAGCCAAACACAAAGCAGCAGAATGCGCTCCTTTAGGGAGTGGCCTTGGTAGGAGTTATCTTCAGGGGTGCACACGATTTTTTAATGAGGAACTTTATTGAGTGCCAGGCATTAAGGGTTGGTTCCCACACCATGTGCAGTACATCCTTGTGACTCTGATGATGCCCTCCAAGTCTGAGCTCTAGGTGAAGGAGGACAAGGATCTTGAAGTCTTGTTCATGATTAAAGGCACATTTCCACCATGTGACCTGGAGTCATTTTACCCAGGTAATAATTTACCCCAGACTATTGACCTTCCAGGCCAGGTTGTCCTGTGTTTCCACTGCTGTTGACGGCACCGTGCTGTTTAGGAACATTAACCCACTGACATGACCTGTGACGCTGTGGTTCAACAAACATTTACAGCCTGGTCCAGGTGGTGGCGCTGCTAATAGAGCATAAATAACGTGAACAGACTGCTGTGCTCACTATATCAGCACCAAAACCAGAGCAACAGGCAATACTAGCATTTAATTGTTATATATGTTTTATTTATCTATGTAATGGCTGTGTGTGGCAGCAGTAGAAAAACAAAGAAAGACATTAGAGCACTGGTTCCCAAAGTTGGGGTCGTGACCCCACTGTGGGTCCTGAAACCACAAATGAGGGTCCTGGGAAGTTCTTCAGAACCAAAAGTGAATTTAAAATCCTTGCTAATACCATGTACAGTGGTGTGAAAAACTATTGGCCCCCTTCCTGATTTCTTATTCTTTTGCATGTTTGTCACACAAAATGTTTCTGATCATCAAACACATTTAACTATTAGTCAAAGATAACACAAGTAAACACAAAATGCAGTTTTTAAATGATGGTTTTTATTATTTAGGGAGAAAAAAGATCCAAACCTACATGGCCCTGTGTGAAAAAGTGATTGCCCCCCTTGTTAAAAAATAACTTAACTGTGGTTTATCACACCTGAGTTCAATTTCTGAAGCCCCCCCCCCCCAGGCCTGATTACTGCCACACCTGTTTCAATCAAGAAATCACTTCAATAGGCGCTACCTGACACAGAGAAGTAGACCAAAAGCACCTCAAAAGCTAGACATCATGCCAAGATCCAAAGAACTTCAGGAACAAATGAGAACAAAAGTCACTGAGATCCATCAGTCTGGTAAAGGTTCTAAAGCCATTTCTAAAGCTTTGGGACTCCAGAGAACCACAGTGAGAGCCATTATCCACAAATGGCAAAAACATGGAACAGTGGTGAACCTTCCCAGGAGTGGCCGGCCGACCAAAATGACCCCAAGAGCGCAGAGACAACTCATCACAAACACCATACACAAATACATACCATACACAAACACAAACACTCATCACCACAAAAGACCCCAGGACAACATCTAAAGAACTGCAGGCCTCACTTGCCTCAATTAAGGTCAGAGTTCACGACTCCACCATAAGAAAGAGACTGGGCAAAAACGGCCTGCATGGCAGATTTCCAAGGCGCAAAAAGAACATTAAGGCTCGTCTCAATTTAGCTAAAAAACATCTCAATGATCGCCAAGACTTTTAGGAAAATACCTTGTGGACCGACGAGACAAAAGTAGAACTTTTTGGAAGGTGCGTGTCCCGTTACATCTGGAGTAAAAGTAACAGCATTTCAGAAAAAGAACATCCTACCAACAGTAAAACATGGTGGTGGTAGTGTGATGGTCTGGGGATGTTTTGCTGCTTCAGGACCTGGAAGGCTTGCTGTGATAGATGGAACCATGAATTCTACTGTCTACCAAAACATCCTGAAGGAGAATGTCCTGAAGGCCATCTGTTGGTCAACTCAAGCTGAAGCCATCTTGGGTGCTGCAGCAGGACAATGACCCAAAACACAGCAGCAAATCCACCTCTGAGTGGCTGAAGAAAAACAAAATGAAGACTTTGGAGTGGCCTAGTCAAAGTCCTGACCTGAATCCTATTGAGATGTTGTGGCATGACCTTAAAAAGGCGCTTCATGATAGAAAACCCTCAAATAAAGCTGAATTACAACAATTCTGCAAAGATGAGTGGGCCAACATTCCTCCAGAGCGCTGGAAAAGACTCGTTGCAAGTTATCCCAAACGCTTGATTGCAGTTATTGCTGCTAAGGGCGGCCCAACCAGTTATTAGGTTCAGGGGACAATCACTTTTTCACACAGGGCCATGGAGGTTTGGATCTTTTTTCTCCCCAAATAATAAAAACCATCATTTAAAAACTGCATTTTGTGTTTACTGGTGTTATCTTTGACTAATAGTTAAATGTGTTTGATGATCAGAAACATTTTGTGTGACAAACATGCAAAAGAATAAGAAATCAGGAAGGGGGCAAATAGTTTTTCACACCACTGTATTTGCCCCTACAAACTGTTACAAACAGTTGAATAAACATAGTATAATAGTTACAGATGTTTGTGTTGTCATTATGTCCTTGTTTAATTAGTTTATTAGCAGTATTTGTATATTTGCCAGTGATGGTTGGGGTCACGAGTCTCTGCCACTGTTATTTTGTGGGTCAGAAGCCAAAAAGTTTGGGAACCACTGCATTAGAGGACAAAATTCAACAAATTCAAAACAATGTAGTGTCTTCAGAAGATGAGTTTCACAGGTTCATGCAGGTGGAAACAAGCCTTAAGGGTTAATTGAGCAGAGACTGATGGGCAGATTAGAGCAGCATGTGCATCATTGTACCAATGGTGAAGAGAGAGCTGAATCAAAAGATCAAGCTGGTGATTTACCAATCGATCAACGTTCCAACCCTCAGCTACAGTATGTTGTTGAAACCTGAATACGAGCATTCCTCCAGAGTGGCTGGACCCCCCTCAGGGACAGGGTGAGCAGCTCAGAGTAGTGTTGCTGCTCCTCCACATCAAAATGAGCCAGAGGAGGCAGTTTGGGCATGTGGTGCATTCTGGGAGCCATCCAAGGCAGGTGTTTCAGGTGGTGAGATTTGATCTCACAGCTAGCCTGAGAATGCATTTAAAAATCCTCAATAAGCTAGAAGAGGTGGGTAGAGGAAGGGCTGAGTGAGGACCACTGCTGTTATAATAAAATGCATGAGAGGTTAATTGATGGCAGAGTAAAGTTCTATAAAACAGTTTATATCAGTTATTTATTTACAGAAAGGACCAGTCCTATTGGTGACATCACTCAAAGTGAGCAGAGGCTCTAAAACCAGAGCAACGATCAGACTGGGACACACTGGTGCAGAATGGTGGCAAACTAGGAGCTCATTTTCAGGTATTTAAAACAACTTTACTGCTGATGCTTTAGAACTCTATATCACATGTTTTTAAACCTCTACTGTGTACTTTATGATGATGTTTATACTGCTGCAGCGATATGTGAGGTAGCATAACTCAGATGCTGTTTGGTTAAAACAAACTTAACAAACATTCTCATGCAAAATTGTCAAAATATTCCATTTCAGTAGCAGCATAAGAAAAGATGGATTATACACACTAAAAACTGCTGGGTTAAAAATAACCCAATTTGGGTTGCTTTGTAACCCAAGTGCTGGGTGAGAAAAGGACCGAGCCAACCATGGGTTATTTTGACCCAGCAGGGTTGGTTTATGGGTTTGACCCAGCATCTTGGGTTATGTTTTCTACCATAAAAATGGATTAAAATGACCCAACTGTACAGTTAAGGTTACCCAATAGTGGGTTAAAAAGAAAACCCAAAATCTGGGTTATTAAATTACTAATAATTGGGTTAAAATGACCCAACTCTGCAAAAACATTTTATAGAAAATAAATATACAAATAACTCAATGAATAAACAAAAATGAACATGTCAAGTCTCAGTCAATTATTTATTGACCAATTAAATCATCTTCAATTTTAGACAAACATAAATTAAAATGTATACAAGGACATTTTGAAAAACATTCATTTGTGTATAACATGTTTGGCTCATTCAATCAATTTTATTATTTTTTCACATCAATTGTGTCTCTTACCTGCTGAAAACTTTAATGTCTTGGAAGTTTAAAACACACAATAGAACAAGTTTAATAGCACGTTAACATATTCCAAGAACGCTAACCTCTGTGCCAGCAGCAAAACATCAATCATACATTTTAAAAACACTTACATCACTTATAATTGAGCTCTCAATAGTTTAACAACATTTGATTCGTGTCCTGAGATTAAGGTGACAGTCTGAACGAACTCCCAAATCTGTGCACATGGTTTTGGGTAGTTGACATCAAAAACAAAAAAAATACACCCACCAAAAGTGATGGGTATTCCAGAGCAGTCCCACTGATAGTAACAAATCCTTGGGAGCATTGTTGGTCCTCCCCAAGCACAAGGACAAATGGGTCCTCTATAGTGGTCCTGTTCAGGTATTCCACCATGTTTGTTCCAGTCTGAGGAGAGAGGGATCAAAAAAGAGAAAGAAAGGGAAAAGGTTTAGGCATAAAAATAAGCTTTCATTACCTATTGTGGAAGCATTTTTGGAGCAGGCTGTAAAAAGTAAATGAACTCACAGGATGATGTCACTGAAGGCCTTGTCCAGGCTGCTTGGTCGAAACAATCTCCTACCAATGGTGCAGTCGGGAGGAGCACTGGCAGCAACAGTAAAGCAGCATCCCCGTTTCTCTGTAAAATGGAAACGTGTCAATTTTAGATGAACTTAATTAGCAAAAGAAAACCATAAAATATATATAAAATTGCTTATATTCTTCTTTTAGTCAGTTTTAAACTGAAATGTCTATCCTTCAACATAGTTTAATGAAAACTCAAGCAAAACACGCAGGACAAAACAAGGGAATAGTGTCAAGCTGGACACAAAAGGTGAAAGGAACAGGAAGCTAGATATAAACTCCCCTCAATAAAAGATAAAACCTGTTATGTTTTGTGTGTGTGCACGTGCGCTGTAGTGGCAGAGGCAACATTGGGTGGATTCTGGACGTTTTGAGCACAAGTAACCCTCGCATTTCACCGTAAAAACGCAGTAATATATAAACACATCAATGCCAGCAAGCTAACTAGTTAGCTAGCTATATGGTTTTGTCAAATGATACACTAAATCAGTTTTTTAGTTCACTGCATCACCTTCTGCTGTCAACAGGTTTACACAATTCATCTTCAAACACTTTATCATCAGCATCTTACCTTTTTCTTAATCCTTTTTGGTGTGAAGGTCCATCAAATGTCTTGTCATCCTCTGGATAAAATGGCAGTGCTTGCTCACTGAAGAAAAGGATTTTTGCCGCCAATTTTAACCCAATATGCTGAGTCATAATGTTTGACCCAACGATGGGTTAAACCGACCCAACCCTATGATTTTCAGCCTTAACCCAGCAGTTGGGTCAGCAAAATAACCCAGCCATTTTTAATGTGTAGATTTGGCATGATAAAACCCTTCATTTGGACTGTGTAGTCCTCAGTGCTCACAGGGCTACTGATCTTCTGCTTTGTATAAACTAAACCCCTGAACTCCAACAGGTATTTAGGACTCATTTGATAACATTCTTTGTGTTTGCAGGAGCAAAGAAGTTAAAAAAAGGAAAATGACCAAGTTGTTGTCAGCCACCTCATCAAGCCAAGCTTAACTCAGTCTCACCACATCTGTTTCACATCTCCACTGCTTCCTCTCGTCTGCCTCAGAGGGCTGTCTGCCTTTATGGTGTCAGCTGCAGACTGTGAGTCTGATGGACTTTGGAAGCAACCAGGTGGAGAAGGCTTGAGTTAAAATGAGGACTATCATCAGGGATTCACTAACCTACCTGACTGGATAAACGGAGATGTGGCAAACTTTTGTTTTCTGATTTCTTCCCACTCAACCTGAATGGTTACACATATAAATGATGTGCTACCTCTGAATGTTAGAGTTAAATAAAAACATTGTATTTGTTGCTCTTAAACTTGTACAGGTGTTCTTGGCCACTGAGGTTGGATACAGCGATTTTTAATTCTCTTATCAGTCTTTTCCATTATAAATGATCTCATTGGATTCTGTATATGGTAGAACAGGAAGTGTTTGTGCTCATGGTTCTTTAAGGGGATCCTTTGTGAATCTGGTGGGGCCAAACGTCTGCTTGCTCTTAAACATGAGATGAATTTTGACATTAACTATTTGACATAACTTGTTTTAAAGTTTTGGACCCACTTTAGAATATTTTCAGAAGAGTGCCAAACTCCATAATAGTCTAAGCTAAAACATTACACGTTTTGATAGATAAACTGTAAGAGAACCAAGATCAACGGAAATGTTAAGGCTGATGTCCGTGGATCAGTAGGGTCACCAAAGTCATGTTTCCATGGCAGGGGTTGGTACGGTTTGGTTCGGATCGCTATTTTGTCTGTTTCCATTGTAAAACCGGTCCATACAACCGATCCGTACCGGACCATGAATGGTCCTCTTGAGCTGGGGGTCCATAGAGCGGGTACGGTTAGGGCGGAGCTGTGGCGTTAAACAACACAGACCACTGATCACTGCTTGTGACAAGCAAAACAAACCCTGGAGTGCATTATTTTATTATTACTAAGGTGAGAAGTAAAAACAATCCACCCTGTAACGCTGGACCTGGCTCTAAGGTCTGGATCAGTGAGTGATCCCTCGCGGTCAGTGGCTAGGGATTCATTCATCGCCGCGGATCGCGGGTCTCCGCCTCCTCGGGTCTGGGTCCGTGAATCCCTCGTGGTCCGACCCAGCAGGTCGAGCTGCAGACTGCGAATGAATCACCGCGGCTGAACCCGGTGCCGCGGCTCAATCGGCCGGGTCGGACCGTGAGGGATTCATGGACCCAGACCCGAGGAGGCGGAGACCCGGGATCCGCGGCTCAACCAGCCGGGTCGGACCGCGAGTAAATCCAACTGTGGATTCACCGCGGCTGAACCCAATTCCGCGCCTCGGGTCTGTCAGCAGAGATCGCCGTTGTTATATACGGAAGTGATAAAATGCCAGCATGTAGCACCAGGTTTGATCACTTTAGAACTCCAAACATTCAGCGATCAGCTGCGTTCAGGACGAGCTACATGGATCGGTAAAAAAATGAAAAAGTTTATAAAGAAGTTTCACAAAATGCAGCTGAAGGATTTGAGCAGACAGCAGAACAATGTCGGAGAAATTAAAATCCCCATATAAGGACAGAGCTGGTATGACGTGATGATACACATTTATGTTTAACCCCGCCTGCTGAGTGAGGGTCCGACAGCTCATGGAAACGCTCAACCGAAATAGCGGATCCGTACCGGACTACGAGGACCCTCCACTGAACCGTACCGTACATGGCTCATGGTAACCACCAGTGGCTAATTAAAAGGTAAGCCTCAGATAAACAGCTAGTGGGTGAAAACAAGAAGTTGTATTGAAAAACGGTGAACAGCAAAAGGCTCTGATGGTCAGAAGTGAATTTTTAGATGACAGACAGACAGACGTACTTAATTAATCCCAACGGTAAGTCCTACAGTGGATAAAAGAAGACTGTAGTCCCTTTGTTCTGATGTATAATTTTCATGTGTACTATAAAATAAAGTTGTGGGGCTAAGAAGAGTTTGTTTATCTAAATCTGTTGGTCTTTTGTACAGTCAAAGTAAACCTGCAAAAGAGAAATGTTTGCATATTTTGTCCTGCTCTCCTGTAACGCCTTTCATCATCGATGTCAGGATAAATCCTTCCTTCTTTTTAAGGAAATCAAAACATTTGTTTACTTTACAATTTAGACACACAAGCAGCAAACTTTCTGACAATTTATTTTGAAAAGCCATCCACAAAACCACAGAAAGAGGTGAAAGATGACCATAAGAACCGATTGATGGAAAACATGAAAATGGTGAAACATGGAGATATGAGGTTTCAGCCTTTATGTGTTGAAACTCAGGGAAATGCATCTGAGATTCATGTAGATCTAATGGTTAAAATCCAAAAACAGCTATTAAAATTATTACAGAAATAAGAAGAACAATCTCCTCAGATGTTTAAAATATTGTGTTTTTAAAAGCAATAGAAATGTTTCTGGTTGCTAATAGAAACCTGCTGAACTCTAGTCGGAGTTGTTTTGATCACAGAGGAGATTTATAGAACTTCATTTATTATAGACTGATGTCCTGTATGAACTAATAGATGTGTTTCATTTTTAGCACTCAAATTATGGAACTGTGTTTGTGTATAGCTAATTTGAATTATTTGGAATAGCACATTGTTATACTATTTGATTTCATTATCTATGTACTTCTCTCCCGTTGATTTTGTGACTTTTCTGATTTTATCAGAATTTGCTGTGGGAATAGGCTCTGGCTATTTGGATTTACCTGAGTACACTGTAAAAAAAAAAAGTAATTTTTACAGTAAAAAACTGGCAGCTGTGGTTGCCAGAATAATTCCGTAAAAAATACTGTGCACATGTAAAAAATTTTACTGAACAAATCATATTTAGATGAAATAATTCAGATGAAAAGCCAAAGGAGACAGAGCCTTTTCATCTGTATTACTGTGGTGAACACGGTTTGTTCAGTAAAAATGTTTACGGTTCACAGTATTTTTTTCTAAATTTTTCTGGCAACCACAGCTGCCAGTGTTTTACTGTAAACATTACTTTTTTTTTACAGTGTAACACACTGTTAATGTATAAACACCAATATATGTTACATTGTGTTTTTGTTTTTTTTATCTGTAGCAGCCATGTTATCAGTCCTTCATGACTTTATACCAGAAATATTTAGTGCGGAATTAGAATGTCAATAGATTTATTTCAGAATGTTAACTCGTGCTTTGCTTTGGCCTTCCTTCTTTAATAAAATGAGTATTTGCCATCTTTTGCATATGCTAAAATGTGTGAAACAATTACAGCTGTGGCCTTCTCGCTCTTTTAGGTAATTTTGCAGCACAACAATTGCAGGTGATTGCAGGAGAGAAGATGAAAGAAACGTTTTTGATTAGAGCGTAGATGAATCAATGTGGAGCATGCATTTCTGCATATTTTTGCATTAAAATCCATTTCTTTTGTGCTGAAACAAAAATTCAATCTATTTACACACACCAACACACAAATGAAAACAAAACCATCTGTGTTATAGGAGTGAAGGGCCCTATATGATTTCTATGTGGAAAACATCAATCTGTAATGATAAAGTAGAACGAGAGACACACCCAGGGGAAAAGTTCAAAACGGCTTTTATTGAATGAGATGAATTCAGCAGGACGTGGAATTTAAGAGCAGCACGCAGGATCCAGTTCTGCAGGAACATCAGCAACAGGGTGAGTGGGGATGCCAAGTGTCTGAGTGCTAAGTCTCTGAGGGGGCAGGCAGAGGCGATGGTCGGTGGGCAAGAACTGGGGTCAGGGTCAGGAGTTAGGAATCAGGAATCAATCAGGAATCAGGAATCAGGAATCAGGAATCAGGAATCAAATGCTCAAAGTCTGTGACAGGTAACGCCCACAGACAATCTCACACAGAGTGAGTGCAGAGCTGCTGATTAAATAAGAGGCAGAACAGCTGAAGACAATAATCAATCAATGGGTAAGGGAGGGGTGGAGGGAAGGAGGAACAGCCAAACAAGACAAGAAATGGGGAAATCATGACAAAATCACAGAATTGGACATTAAACATGAAATTTCTTTAAAAATGTCAAAGTCATTAATTGCCAGAAATCGGTTAGGAAATCAGTTTAGTACAAAAAGTTTTAAAAATTGTGCTTACTCAAAAATGTGTTCCTTGTTGTAACAATGGAAAGCCTGATTAGCCACCCTTATTGTAAGGACCGTTCATCTGAAACGTTTGGACATTTTGAGTTGCTTTGTCATTTGGATGTTTGCACTTTTATACAGAATATCTGTCAAATATCATTCCATAATAACCATGTGGCTTTGGTTTAAAGTGATAATATGCAGTTTTGCTTGTTTTGGGCTCCCTCTGGTGTCCGTTTTAAATCACTGCATTACACAAGTTAGCATATTGTTTCAGCTTCTAAACGCCTAAATCTACCTGTTGAAATGTCTCCTCAGCCTTCATAGCTTTCTACAGGAGCGGTTATTTACTCCTTCAAAGAAATCAGCTGTGTTCAAGCAGGGAGAGATGGGAAAAAAATCAGGAATCATGAGATAATAACACTCCAGCACTAGCATAACAGCAGTGTTGCCACAGTTACTTTGAAAAAGTAATCCGACTACTGATTACTGATTACTCCCTTAAAAAGTAACTTAGTTACTTTACAGACTACTTGACTTTAAAAGTAACTAAGTTAGATTACTAGTTACTTTTTTAGTTACTTTATTAGTGACATTCAGCTGCCGATGACTCCTCCCCTGCCTCGACATTAAAATAACCTCCAGTTTTACTAAAACACAGAAGTGAATTTTAACAGCAAGTCAACAAAATGGATCTCCTGATATTAAAGTTGAACTTCCAAACTATTTCCTGAAAAAAATACTTGGTTTTATGAAATATAAATTAAAGAGTCTTTCTTGACCTGACATTTAACACTTTTATGGCAAAACTACCTTTTATAAAATAACTTGTTTATTACTGTAACTATTAAATTCAGTTTAACATGTTTTATTAACATCAGAACATTTGAATGAACATTAGAACAAACCTAATGTTATCATCTTTATCTGACACTAACTCTAAATCCTGACTGTATTTATTCCAGATAGAAAACGATCATCTCTCTCCTCCATAGTTGTTTGTGTTGCTGCAGCTGGTTTTTACAGGATTTACCTGAAATCCAGGTCAACCCTAACCCTACCTGACCCTCTTTTCTAAATATACTTTTTGGAAAAAATTTTGTTTGACAACTAAATCTCATCTTTTAGAAAGATTTATTTAATTATTTTAACAAATAAAAAAAATTGAATTTAAAGTAAAGTAAAATTCACAACTATGACTAAAATTAATAATCTAGCTCCTGTCATCAGCTGTTCTTTAGACTCACCTGTTAGTTCCTTAAAACCGCAGGGTTTTAGGACCATGAGGAGCTAACATCAGCTCTTGTTTCTGCTGCTGCTTTGTTTACCGACTGCTGCGTTTGTCTAAGGATGCATCAAAACGTCTCTTTAGTTGCTGGAGCTGCTTCAGTCCAGCTGTTTGGAGCTTCGGCTGCATTCAGGCTGCTAGTCTGCTCGGCTGTCAGACAGACAGTCAGCTGTTCCTGCTCGTCGGTTCTCCGTTTGTTCTCAGTCTCACACTCCTTAATAAAGTCTAGACCCCGAAGATAAAACAATGCTGTTGTATCAGAGGAGTTTACAAAAATAATGCCCGGATATTCAGTTAAATACGCTAAGGTATCACAGGTCACGTGACTCCTCCTCCAGCTGGAGCGACTCCTCAGCTGTGCTCGTGTTGAAAACGTGACTCCACCTCATGCTGGGAACGTGACACAACGCCGCTCACAGAAATGCAGGAAGAAAATAAATATTTTAAGGAAATGGACAAAGATAGTAACGCAAAGTAACGCACAGTGGCTCGAAAAAATAACTTTAATCAGATTACTGGATTGGAAATAGTAACGCGTTAGATTACTCGTTATTGAAAAATGACGTAATTTTAGAGTAACGCGTTACAAAGTAGCGCGTTACTGGCAACACTGCATAACAGCTAGCCACTTTGGGTTAGCCTAACCCTCGTGAGACACGTGACTTCCTGGGTACCGTGACGACGACGGAGATCTTTCAATCGTGGTATTCCGGATCTAATCACCAGATGGGGCTAAGTGACTTTTCATTAACTCTGTAAAGGGTCAGATTAGCACAGACTGGCTCAAGGAAAAGATTTAAAAATATGAAAAAGTTGCATATTATCACTTTAACAAAGAAATGATCAACCAAAGTCAAACCTCTTGATTTTTAGGTGAAGTACATTTAATTCCTAGTTTACAGTTGATTGTTTTATTCCTTCTGATTCTATAAAAATGTGCACTCAGCGTTAATGTCCACAGTGTTGATGGTGGAGTCTGTTCACCGTGGCGTCGGGAGCACGCACCCCGCTCGCTGTAAATCTGAATCTTCTCTAGCGCACATTTAACATTTTATGACAAGGCCGACCAAATAGGGCAGAGACGCCGAACATTTTTCATCATTCATATCGGTGACATTTCTCTGGAGCAGAAATGTCTCATTAAACGCGTCAGAGCCTGAGTGATAGCTCCCTCCCCCGACAGGCTGCAGGAAGAGACGTGTCTCCGTTGTCCCTCGTCTGTGTGAGGATTTCATTCAGTCAGAGCTCAGATAAGCAGCTTGGCTGGGAAAACATCTGGGAAAACATCAACAACAAGCATCTGGCCTGGGAAAACACAAGTGTTGAAGTTTCCCACAAACCCTGGTTGTAATAAAGATGCATTATCATAAAGAGAAGCCTTATGAAGAGAAAAAAAACTGATTTCTCTCCAGCATGCTGATTTCTTCTAGCTTGATGTTTGTTATGTTATCCTAAGGGTTGACTTCAGATAACCCTGTGAGCTGATTTCGATCTGGTCGGGGAATTAGCTTTTTAACATGAAAGCTTGTCTTCTGGGTATGTAAATAGCAGCACAGGCTCAAGGACGAACAGGCAGGTACATAGTTTTCTGCTCAAGTGAGTCAGTGAAGCTGCTCTGCTGGAGACGACGTTTCAATGAGAAACAAATGCAGTGAACAGTAGAGAGATTTGTGAGATTTGGCAGGACAGTTTCCCTGAAAATGTAGACTTTTGAGTTAGAAACAAACAGTAACAGCTCACAGCATTATAGTGACTGTTAAATTTGATCCAGAAAACAAGAAGTGTAACAGATATCATCAGTTCTGATCTGATCTATCAGACCACATTTAGTCATATAATTATAAAACTATAGCAGACATGTTCTGCTGCAGACTGTAGGAAACCACTTTAGGACAAGATGTTTTTGACATCTCAGTTCCATAGCTCATGTTGACTTTTATTTAATCCCAAATGTGGGTCAAGTTTAAGAATTTAGACTGCGTTCCTGCTTATGATCATTCATTACTTTGACATAAATGCAAACAGTGTTTATTAAAAGGGTCACCAATGGCTGGTTAAGAAGTTTTTTGACAAATAGGTTTCAACATGTGGAAATTGTTCTTGTGTTCATGATGGAAAACCGTCCAGTGTGGCTGAATGGAAACAATCAGGTAAAGAAGAGTGGGACAAAATCCTGACGTGTCATTACTAGTGAACACTGGAGTGTAGTGGTCGCCACCAGGAGTGTTATTAATTTTAGGGGGCAAAAACTTTTTCACATTGGGCCAATTAAATCATGATTTGAAGAAAGCATTTTTTATTTATTCAGTTTGACTTTGAATGACACTGATATTTATTTACTGATCTGAAACATTTAAGTGTGATGAGTCAGCAAAAACAGAAGAAATCGTCAGGGAGCAGCACCACCAGACCCATAGAACCCATGCATTTTTATTCATCACTTGTCCAACATTTCTAAGAATCAGGCTAAAACTCTTTCTGTTCAGGTCTTTGAATAAAGTATCGTGGCAGCTGCCCTAAGTAGGTACGATTTGTAAAGCCTAATAATATTAGGGTTCATTTATTTTCAGATATGATGATTAGGTCAGCGTGTCCTTGACAGGTTTTGACTACCAGCTGCAGTCTTCATCAGAAGGTGGCGTGACTCGTCATCATCAGCTGTTCTTCCAGTGGGCGTGACCAACCCAGCTCACCTGTCAGTAAATAAAAAACTGCCCTAATGACAAAAAATAACCGAGGTGTTAATTTGACACCTGTAGTGTTAAATTAACACTATGTTGGTGTTTATATAATTCTCATCTGCTCAGTGTTAAATTTACACTTTGATTCATGTTGATATTTCACCTCTATCTTAGTGTAAAATTTTAAAACTCAGTTATTTCGTGACATTTTAAAGTGTTTTTAACACTTAACTGAGTTAGATAAAATGATCATGAGTGTTAAATTTGTGATGGTTATTTGACTGACGAGAGTGCATTTCCAACACAAAAAAGTGTTCTTTTATCTCACTTTTAGTGTTAATTTAACACATTACAATGTACTTTTATGACCTAATTTAGCTGTTCATTTTCACTTGTGGTATTAATTAGTTTTTCTCACATTTTATTACCTTTCACTATAAGTTATATTTTAAGAGACATTCCAATAACAGTCCCATATTTTCACCAACATCTAAACTGACAAATGATATAAAATACTGAATAAGAGGATGTAAGGTACAACAAATTACAAAAACAATATTTTTTAACTGTTTACTAAAACAATTCCAAGCACCATTAACAAATGGACAGACCAACACTTAAACATTGGTAAAGGTACAATATATAGGTTCTCATTATAAGAATTTTGTAAATCAGAAGGCTTATGAATGACAAGACTGTTTATAATGATAAGATAAATTTCACCACTTTCAAATACTTAATAAAATGCTCCCTGAAATGGTCAACCACAAGCTTGTCCATTATAAATAGATCTAAATGTTGAATAATAAAAATGATTTAAAAGGAAAACATGATGAACCGTGTAAAGTATTTACTAATACTGATTTGAAATGACTTGTTTTCCATTGACTAACCCAGCAGTGAGAAAGGTCGAAGCTCTGGGGAAGAACAGCACCAAAGGAAGGTTAGGATGGGGCTTTTTCCTGCTGTAAGAACCAGCAGGAGCAAAAGAATGCTCTCCTCAGAGTGGAGATCCATTTCCCACCAGTTCAGGTCCTGTTAGCAGGAGTCCTGCAGCTCTTGACCGGACTTCCTCATGAGAACAGAGAGCTCCTCTGACCTATCTGTCAACCTTATTTATGTTCCATCATGTAAACTCACGTTCTTTCTTCTTAACTTCAGAATTCTTCTTTGACTTCTTCATGATGATGGAAACTAACCCCAGCCCCCACTCCAGCGCTGTGTTTATGTATTCCACAGTTGTTCCAGATGTTAGAAATGATTGAGAGTCAGTGTTCTGAGAAATCGCTTGCAGCTCAGTTATGTGGGGAGCTTTCATCAATGACACAGATCATTACAGTTTCAGTTCGCTACTGTGTCGACGGCAAGGGTTGGTGCTGTCAACTCATAAGGCAAAAAAATGTCAAAGTAAATAATAATGATGGATACGAAGATATCACACTGATCCCTCCCTGCTGTCAACAATTTTCAGAGTCCAGTTGCTATTCATCATCATGAGACGCTGAAACTTTTCATAGACAGTCCTTTAAAGTGGCAGCAGCTCATTTTGACCACATCACATGAAACAGGAGATGATCTAAAGGGTGTGATGTGACCATGTCGCCATGTGTCCTTAATGCAAAGAATTAGGACCAAAGAGATGATCGTGTTACCTCAAGAATCAGAAAAACGCAGCAAATAGATGGAATCTCAACATGGTAGATCTCAAGTGTGTAGTAATAAAGGAAAAATGTTAAACCGGGGACAACCTTTCAAAAAGGAGCCTGAATCTTAACGTTTTACTTGGTAAAGAAAAGAGAGAGAGAAGCTCTTTAACCAATGAAGACCTGGGCTGGTTTATCACAGAACTATTTATTGGCTAGTATTAATATAACAGCTTCATGAAGTCTGCTTTATCATGCTATGATTGGTCATTTTCACACTCCTCAGCTTTGTGGAATCAAACAAAAACAAAACATCAAATCACACATCAAGGCGTACAGTTGAATTTAGAAGGGTTGCCTGACTTCTGGCAGTGGTATAGTGTACCACGCTAAACCATTGAGAAGACCCCAGTTCTTTGTGGCTCTATAGCTCAGGTCAAAGTGTAAACAGGTCACAGGAAGGTAGAGCAACATGGCTGACCTGGTATTTTGATATCTTTTACATTTTTACATTCACAACCTAGAATTGATGATTTTTAGAGATGGTGTAAACTGCCGAGGATGGTCAGTGACTTTAAAAACTCTTTGAAGGACCACTATTTTTTGGGTTAATATAAATTGGTCCAATGACATAGAGTTGGTCTTGACATTGGTGGGGACTGGAACGGGACAGGGTGAGGTGACAGGAAGTAGATCGCGGGCTGCATGACCAGGCCAAATGCCCAGTGGCCAGTCCACATCCCACATCCAGACAGGTGCCATCGGGTGAGCTGTTCCACTCAGGCCTCCGTCTACGGGGAGGGGGCGTGTCTAGGAGCACGGACCGCAGCCTGCATCCTGAAGGGGCCCTGGACTCGCACACAGGAGCGCAGCACCTCGGCCTGCTGATTGGTGGGGATGCAGCACTATTTCTGCACCCTTGGATGAAGCTATTGGTGGGGACACACGTCACCTCCGTCCATGCCAAATTTATGACCATAAATTGGTCATCAAAACAAAGGCATTGTGTCATTGATTCTCACTGCCTTATACTGTAGTTGCCTCTGAAATCCTCTCAGGCTGCAGACAGTGGACACCCAAACCGGAAGTGTTTGGTCTTTAAAACCAGTCCTATCTATACATAAACCACTAGAAATATAAAGTCAGTGTTCATGTCTGCCTGTTATTGTGTTTGTTGTCAGGGAGTGAGATACACAAGTGTGTAGTTACTACAGTGACCCTAAAAGCTCCTGGTGGTTACCATGGTGATGTCAATGAGCCACTGGAAGCCACTTTAACATTTCTGTTGATCTTGGTTTTCTTTACATTTCTTTTATAATTTGTGAATCAAAATGTGTTGTTTTTTTTTTTTTTTTGGTCTGAGCTCAGATTATTTTAATAGTGGTGTTGGAATACCAGGCAGTAACACTATTTTTGTTTAATTAGCCAGTTTGTCCAGGTTAAACAGCATGGAGCTCCTTCACCCAGACTGCTCTGCTAATTCCAGGAATCAGTTCTTTAAAGAGGGAGGCGTGGCTAAACCTGCTCCAAATAAACCTCCCAATCCCAAACCTAGACACCCAATTCATCTCTTTCTCACTGCTGTTTGTTGCAGATGGTATCTGTGTTATGAATCAGTTCTTCTCCTCTGCCCTTGTTTTTAATGTGAACAAAAAGCACATTAGCTTTCATCAGTTAAAAGCATCAAAGTAGCACATCTAAATGACTGCTACCTCTGAGCTGGAGAGACTTTTCTAAAGGAAGACCAACATGTACTTTTTTCTAACTGAACAGTGGGTTACACTGAAAAAACGACACGAGGAAACAGCAGGAGTCTTTTCCTAATAAAAACCTGCACTAATATTACTTCCTATTTCTACTAGTAGTTTTATATATTATATGTTTTGCTGAGCCGTTGTGCGACTGAACATTAATATGCTGTAAATCTTTGAGTCTATGGCAAACAAATTAGTTAAAAGTTTTAACTTTGTTATCTTTGCATGATTTTACAAAAACATAAAATAGAGACACTGCTGAGCCTTTTGAGTGAGGCTGGCCCATGTGAGGTCAGAGGTCATGCTTCACAACTTCTCCTCAAAGGGTGATGCGGTAGGGGTGTAAACTCCTCTGAGGTCCACCTCCATCTCTTTTTATGCTTAGGTTATATCACTCATACTCAGTGTTGCCAGTAACGCGTTACTAAGTAGCGCGTTACTCTAAAATTACGTCATTTTTCAATAACGAGTAATCTAACGCGCTACTATTTCCAATCCAGTAATCTGATTAAAGTTATTTTTTTCGAGCCACTGTGCGTTACTTTGCGTTACTATCTTTGTACGTTTCCTGAAAATATTTATTTTCTTCCTGCATTTCTGTGAGCGGCGTTGTGTCACGCTCCCAGCATGAAGTGGAGTCACGTTTTCAACACGAGCACAGCTGAGGAGTCGCTCCAGCTGGAGGAGGAGTCACTGACCTGTGATAAAGTAGCCTATTTACCTGAATATCCGGGCATTATTTTTGTAAACTCCTCTGATAGAACAGCTTTGTTTTATCTTCGGGGTCTAGACTTTGTTAAGGAGTGTGAGACTGAGAACAAACGGAGAACCGACGAGCAGGAACAGCTGACTGTCTGTCTGACAGACTGGCACTAGCAGCCTGATGCAGCCGTAGCTCCAAACAGCTGGACTGAAGCAGCGCCAGCCCTTTTTTGGATTATCATCATGACCTGGATGACTGAGAACCTTCACCAGCAACTAAAGAGACGTTTTGCTGGAGCATCCTTCAGACAAACACAGCAGTCGGTAAACAAAGCAGCAGCAGAAACACGAGCTGATGTTAGCTCCTCATGGTCCTAAAAGCCTCCGCTTCAAAGCTTCACCGCGGTGCTGATGACTGGAGCTAGATTATTCATTTTAGTCAGAGTTGTGCATTTTACTTTACTTTAAATTCAAATTTTTTATTTATTTTTTAAAAATAAATAAATAAATAAATCTTTCTAAAAGATGAGATTTAGTTGTCAAACAAAACTTTTTCCAAAAAGTATATTTAGAAAAAGGGGGTCAGGTAGGGTTAGGGTTGACCTGGATTTCAGGTAAATCCTGTAAAAACCAGCTGCAGCAACACAAACAACTATGGAGGAGAGAGATGATCGTTTTCTATCTGGAATAAATGGATTTAGAGTTAGTGTCAGAAAAAGATGAGAACATTAAGGTTTGTTCTAATGTTCATTCAAATGTTTTGATGTTAATAAAACATGTTAAATTGAATTTAATAGTTACAGTAATAAACAAGTTATTTTATAAAAGGTAGTTTTGCCATAAAAGTGTTAAATGTCTGGTCAAGAAAGACTGTCTTTAATTTATATTTCATAAAAAAAACAAGAATTTTTTTCAGGAAATATTTTGGAAGTTCAACTTTAATATCAGGAGATCCATTTTGTTGACTTGCTGTTAAAATTCACTTCTAATAAAGAGTTTTAGTAAAACTGGAGGTTATTTTAATGTTGAGTCAGGAGGAGTCCTCATCGGCAGCCGAATGTCACTAATAAAGTAACTTAAAAAGTAACTAGTAATCTAACTTAGTTAATTTTAAAATCAAGTAGTCAGTAAAGTAACTAAGTTACTTTTTAAGGGAGTAATCAGTAGTCAGATTACTTTTTCAAAGTAACTGTGGCAACACTGCTCATACTAATCAACAAGCTCCTCTACCTCCCTCCGATACGCAGACTCATTGTTTGAGAATAAACCAACAACAAAAGAGTCAGCTGCAAACTTACATTATAATGTCTTAAATGTCTGGTATTCTAATGTGAGTAGTGTGAACAGGAGAGGACTCAGGACATATTTTTAAGGTTGAGTCCACTGGTGGAGGAGAAGACACCACGCCTCTTCACACTGTGGTTTGAAGAACTCCAGCTGAATGTTGGTTGTTTCAGTCAATAGGCAACAGCAGTTTGTTGACTGGTGTCTGGAGTTCAGTACAGCAGTTAACCCCATTACGCCCCGAAGTGTTAGTTAGGCTAGTGAGTTGACTAGTTAAGGAGAAAATATTGACTGTATGAGCTAAATGAGCTGTCTTTGCCCTATTGGTGATTAAAAGCCACTATGTACTGACACCCCGTCGAGGGTGTCCCCCGCCTCTCACCCCATGATGGGGCACCCTCAGTGAAGGATGACGTGGTTAAAGAAAATGGAGGGATGGATAGAACCTGTGTGCAGGTGCAACCATGTTGTTGTGCACACACAGAGCTCAAACCCCAACCCATTACCCCACACAGTGTTTTTAATGCATCAAATAATTATAGCTGAATTTTTAAGAAAAAGGAATGTCTGAGATACAGGAGTAAATAAGGACTACCTGAGTCAAGAGTCACAACTATCTGATGTGTTTTGTTTTCTAATCAAGGGCAATGTCCCTTTAATGTAGGTGGAGCGAGTGGGATTCCCCCTGGCTTCAACGTCAACACTTTGTAACAAATGTTGATGAGTTAAATCAAAATTAAGAATAATTCATAGATATTATGAGGCATAACTTGTTCATACTTTCTTCACTGGTTTTGTTTTTCTTTTACCCCCTTTGAGGAAAAAACACACTAAATGGTGTTTTTGTGTAACAACATTCTGTAAAGTGTGGCGAGTTCTATAAAAGGAAAACTAGCCAAAGCCATGGCAGTACTTCATAGAGTCCAGTTTTTGTTGACTAGTTCTGGTCTGTTAACGTTGTAGAACTCATTGATTGTTTATCTGGCAGAAAAGAGCTTTGAGAATTATAAATAACACTTACTACAGAGATCCATCTAACCTGTTATTTATTAAATATAAAATAATGACATTTCATGATTTGGTGAATTGGAAAATACTACTTACCATGTACAAAGCTAGTACAGATACTCTGCCAACTAATACGCAGAAGATGTTTGTGAAAAGAGTCAGTAGTTATTTATTGAAAGGAAATAAAATCTTTAATAAACCTGATTTAGAACCAAGACAAAGGAATGGAGTATTTCAGTGTTAAATTATGGAACAACCTTAATATGGAAATGAAAGAATCAAAGTCACTTCATGCTTTTAAAAGATGCTTCAAATCAAATATATTGAGAAATTATGAAAGTGTAAACTAAGTTAGTGACTGTGTTTATTTTGGAAATATTGAAACAGGAAGTTAATTTTAAAATGAGTTTATATATATATACTGTAACTTTAGGAGATAATTATTAAGAATTTTGTTTGTAATGGGGGCAGATTATATGTTTTTTTTTCTTCTTTCTGCCCCTTTTCATTCAATTTTGTATTGTAAATATTGATAATTTGTTTGTATTTTTTTTCTTTTGACTGAAATAAATAAAAAAAAATTTAAAATCACTATTTATTTGATTAGACGTAAAAAAGCAAAGTTGTGACAGCACAAGACCTAAATGTAAAGAAAGTCTTTTACGTGTTGGAGTTCTGTGGCGGGCTGAAGCCTGAGTGGATGACTGAGGAACACCCAGACGTGGTCTAGAACTGTCAATGACTTTTATTATCTCCTAGCTTTTTATTTTTTGGCCTAAAGACATAAGACAGGGCAGAAGAGAGATTGTCTTGAGTTTGAGAGAAACCAATCGGCCTTTTGTGGTGTGTGTCTCACATCTGCCTCATCTTCTAAAAGACGGCAGACGGTGTAGAAAATGGTGATGAGACCACCGTGGCTGTGACACTCTGCACTCACGTGAATCACTTCTGTTTCAGCTCTCATCGCCTTTTGTTAAATGAAACCATCTCCCTACATCAAACTCCGATTGAACAAACCTTCGTGACCTTACGTCTAATGAATGTGGAAAGCAAGTCTTATTTTAAGAAATCCATTTTTCAAGCACATAAGTACACTGCGTCACTGCAGACTTCTAATCACATTTATTCTGACTCGGGCTCTAATTAATCCTGCAGCCACTAAGTGTGGTAGTACAAGTGGCTGAAATATGACCTATTTTCTGCCTTTCCGTCCAGCCTTTAACTAAGACATTCTTAAGATAAATGGCTTTTTGAAAAAGGAAGCTCCCTTTTTGTGGTACACGTAGCAGATCTTTTTCCTCCCTTCGTCTCTGTGACAACTTTGATGGTCAATTATATTTAATAAATAGTTAGAGCCCAGAATAAATCAATTTCAGAATGGACTAATCCTCCTTTTCAAGCAGACTGTGAAGCCACAAGTCCTGAAGAAACGCTTGAGAATGAACTGTAATAGAAGACATGTGTCATGCAGCGGAGGTCCGTGAAAACCCCACCACTCCCCGGCGTCGTCTTCAGTGAGCGGCTAACATCTGAGACATGCAAGAGAAAAAAGACACAAATTTGCTGGCCTTTGTCCATTTTACTCGAGGATTTGCAGATGAGATGTTGAACCAGTGTCATGTGTTCATCGGGGCCCTTTTAATTAAACCATCGCTCTGGGGCTTAGCACATGGCAGGGCCTGGATTTCAGCAACAGATGCCCCAAACCTACATGTGTGTGGCTTTGATAGTTTACAAACTCTGGGGCTGGAGGTTTGATGCTTCCACCAGTCTGGTTAACCCCCGGCTATGTTGGAGAGATAAACCAGACGCTGCTGGAGAAGCTGCCCCAACACAAACAAATCAGCTCTGAGGAAAATGCTATTAACAAATGATGTCTCTGGAAGTCTTAATGGCTTCTTATTTAGGGCTCTGGGTTGCAATGTTTACTCTATCCAACCCCTTTACCCACAACACAACGCTTCACTGACTCATGACCTCTAGTTTCAGACCAACATTTGACTGCCTCAGCTGATTTGTGCGTCTGTTGTTGTAAATTTGACATCACCAAGCAACAGCAGACACAGCAGCCTTTCATTTGCTGCTACCGACTCCATTGATGATGCAGGACTCTAAGGACACTACATCCTCCCCTGTATGTCCTCTATATGTCCTGTCTGTCCTCTATATGTCCTGTCTGTGTGTGTGTATGCGTGTGACGTGCGTGACGTGTTGTGTGTGTGTGACGTGTGCGTGTGTAGGATGGCAGGATATTTGAATGTGCCCCAGCGAGTTTGTAGAATAAGGGATCATTTCTTTCCAGACCATTTTAGACGCGACACAGCCTAAACCTGACCAGTGATGCTGACTTTGGCCATTTTTTTGTCAAAGACACCAAATTCTGTTGCTCATGATTGATTTATAAAAGCAGTAAAAGAGTAAAAACATAACAAAAGGGTGAATACTTTTTATAGACACTGTAAAGTAAGTAATGCTTTAAATATTTTACATATTTCTTTTTGTTTTATTAATATAAAGTTTAAGAGTTGGTGATTTTACACCACATTTATATAAACTGTGGAGATGCGTTAGCCTAACCAGCACCTGTTAGAATAGAACAGCTAACGCTGGGTTTGTTAATGAGCTGTTGCCCCACATTGTAAACTTGATGTTGCTGTGTATAGTTAAAGATTCACATCAACTGTGGGTCTCTGTGTCCGGGGACTAGTGCTGGGGCAGCCGCTGGCTTATTCCAGGTGGCTGCTTGGTGGGATCTGGGCCCCCTGGCCCTGATGGGCCTCTGCCAGGGCTGTGGTGCCCTTGGGTCTCTGGGTCCAGGTTAGATCTGCCTTGGTGTGGCCGGCTGCTGGTGGGGCGGGTGGACCCGTCACTGCAGCCCCCCCCCCCCCCGGGGCTCTGGCACAGCAGCTGCTGGGAGGTCCCAGCAGGGGGGATCCCCTGTAGCGTTACCAAATACGCTATAATCTGACCTCTGACCCCTGTTGACCATCACAAACAATAATCCATCTTTTTCCCAATAACTTGGATAATAATGACTCTTTACTATGTTTTAACCGGAATCAACATTCTTCCAAGGGTTCGGTCGTTCCGGAAGACCTGACAGGACTTTTATAGTTATAATAACTCAAAGAACTTCTGATGTCCTTTTATAAATTACATGACACTTTAATCTGTTACAAAAATGCCTCAATGTGATTAATGCACTTTCTCTTACAGCACTAAGAATGTTTGATCCAGCTTCAGTATTATTTCATATTTCTACTGTGCTAAAAGTAAACCAGTATTATTCTTATTAGCTGGTATCTCAGAGGTTAAAGGTTTGAGTCACGTGATCTTGGTAACTCTCTCTGATAGGCCCACGTAACACGGAACTCCATCTTAAGCCTGCTGCTAGCTGACACACGTCAGTCTCATCCTGTCTATGGTGAGAAAAACCTCTCAGCTGTTTTTCAAAGCTACACAGCTGACTTTGCTGGGATCGACCAGGCCTGTAGGTCGACCCACTGTTTTCCCCTGAGGAAAGACACCACACGTCTTTGCTCGTACCAACATGGGGACTCCAGCCTTTGATGCTACGACCCAGAAATGGCTCTACTGAATTCCCGGATCCCGGACGCAACTATGCGCCGCCAGCGACCGGACAGTCCCCGATGGCCCCCGGACGGATCAGAGGGGGTCATCCGCTTCCCGACGATCTTCTCCACCCTGCCAGTCTTCGATCCACTCGGACCGAGTTTGCAGTAAGAACCCTTTCTGGTAAATCCAAAGGCCTGTTGATAAAGCTAACCACGTAGCTTCTCCAACACGTGCACTGATTCACCAAGTAACTTCCTCCATTCAATCCTTAATCTAAATTAACAACACTAGTCTAAACATCACCGACTCAAGCCGTTAAACTCAAAGTAACATTAACTTCAGAACACCACATCACCGTGTTAACCAGCTGACTCCTTTCCTACCTCACTGTTAAATGTTTGTACCGTCGTCAGCTTTTGTAATAAATTCCATAAAGATTTTATTCATGACTCCGACTTCCATTCATCAACAAAAAGGTACATAAGTTAACTCACTGCTAATAGATGAACCTAGTTATTCCTGTCGAATTAATTCCAGCTATAGTAAAAAGGTATCAGGTGCAGAGAAGCCTCAGTAAATCCTTAAATAGTCTGAATAATTCACAGAAGGTGTGTATAAACTCAAACTGTTTATTTCACAACACCCCTGTGCTTCTTAGAGGGAGGACTCTTGTGAGTCATTTGGTACTGGGCTGTCAAAATGGCAGAAAAAAAACTAACTGATGTATTGACCACGTCTGAAAGATCCAGCCCAGACACTGTGTGTTTCGTCGTGGTGTGAAGCCCACAGCACCATGATCACCTGATGAAAAAGCTGCCAAGTCAGCTGAGCTGCTCTGTACCTCTCACCCCCTGCTACCCTTCAGGGCGCATGTCATGAACGAGATGCGACTCACTTCTCGGTCCGGTGTAGGTACCAGATATGCACCCAAGCAGACGTACAGCAGCACTCAGCGCGAGTTCTCCAGAGAGGACGCACTACATCCTGCATCACAGGCAGCAGAGTCAGCGCTGCAATCGTTCTCCTCAGGACGCAGAACACAATGCGCTGTAAAAAAAAAAAAACGTGCAAAATTGCACCAAAAAAATCTGTGAAACAGCGAGGCCACGAAAGGTGAACCGCAATAGAACAGGGGACCATACCGATGTTGTGTATTGCTGATGTATTTTTTGCTCTCTGTTTTGTTTGTTCTCTCTCTTTCTGCAGGTCTAGAAGCAGATTCCTTGTACCTCTTAACTTTCTCCCCACCTTTTTCTCTCTCTCTTTCATTATCCTCCCTTCTTCATTTCCTTTTTTCTAAAAAATGTATCAGGTGGAACATTAGAGCAGCAGCTATAACGCTCCACCTGTGATAGGCTTGTGTCGTGGCATTCAGACATCAATTCTGATTGGTATACTGCCGGACAGGACAAGGGGAAAGAAAAATTCACATCGATTGTGATCAAATTCAGGTATTTTACAAAACCTGTGATGATATTTTTGCTGCATCTCCCACTATTCCTGTGTAATTCTGTGGTTTTAGTATCCATGAGTAAAGGAGGGAGGTGAGGGGGGAGGGAACTCACTGAACCGTCCAACTGCTAAATCTCAAACAGCAGGTAGGAGTAAGAACAGTATGCTTTATATGCTCTCCATTCCGCTGCTTGCTTTCACGTTTGATTAAGGATGAACAAATCAAGCATTTAAAGTGCGATCATGAGGAGGGTTCTTTGACGTTCTCGTAATTAATGGTCAAACTTAGATTGACTGATTTTCTTAGCATAGATTGATTTGATGCCCATGTCCTTGTGTAATAGTCCACTGAACCAGGACCTTTATTCTTACTGTTTGGATCCATTCTCTCCAACCAAGAAGCTGAAATATAGCTATAAATACACTCAGTATACATGTCCCAGGATATGTGTAAATAATCTTGACCTAAATATAATTCCAACAGGTAAGTTGTTTTTGTATCAAGACAAAGATGATTTGCATCCTGCAGATGTGTTCGGCCTAACCCCGCAGGGAGGAAAACATGCTATTTTAGCTTACATTAAATCAGTTTACACCAATAAATTACCTGTTCTAATGAAAATGATGCTTTTTCATTTCATAGCAGATATATTCTGTGCATAATAATAAGTAGATGTTTTGTAGAACTGCAGCACACTAGCTATATTTTAATGTAGTTTTACTAAGACAAATACAAAGAGAACCTCACGGTTCAAGTTGTGGTTATTGAATGAATTTGTATTTCTCTGTTAGATCAGGACACAATATATATAACTAATATAATGACATGCAAGGTTTCAAGGATGACGCAATCTGATACACATATCAAATGTAGAAATGAATTTACATTCTGAATAAAAATTAGCTTTATTTGAAAATACTAATATTTGATTACCGTTAGATAGACAAATGTGTTAAAAGACCAGAAAAGTCAAATAAAAAAACCATAATAGAATGTTTGAACTGTTATTAAGCTGTTGTCATACAGATAATGTCTTGGTTTTCTGCTTTCAGCATTTTTGGATCTTTATGTCAGATGTTTCTATGGCTACTGAAGGATAATTACATGCAGTTTAGAAGTTTTAAGACTTTTAACCCTTTTAAGCCTAAAATGTGAAATATTAATTTAAAAATTGTTTTTGAAACTGACCTATTCATTGACTGAAGTTGACTTAACAACTATATAATAGGGGTGTAACAATACTGGAAACACCGTGATATTGCGGTAGTAAAATGGCCACGATATCGTCGTGGTCTTGTCACGGTATTGAACAGTACGTCCTGAGTTTAAAATAACACGTTTTGGTTCGCCCCACCGGTGTATAGCAAATTAAACTACATAGACCATGATCCTTTGCTTCCACATCATCAGCCAGTGCACCAATGGGAGTGTGCGCAGCCCACATGGCAAACAAAAACAAACATGGAGGGCTTGGGCAACATGCAGCAGTAAACTCAACACGGAGAAAGCGGCTTTCCAGTCTGAGTTGTGGAAGCATTTCGGATTTGTCGTGTCGAGAAATGGTAAAGGAGACAAGAACGGACAACTGACCATATTCAAACACTGCCGGTGTACAGAGCTGGACTTCTCAGAGAATACGAGCAACGTGAGAGGTCAGTTGATAACCCGCCACCTCTGGAAAAGTTTCAGGTGTTAAGAAAGTCCAGACGGGTTAAAAATCCCAGCATGAAGCTCTTAGATCAGCGCTGTCTCACAGCAGCTCAAGAAATAAAATACATCCCAGAATATTTAGTTACTGATTTCATCCAATTTCCACCATGAACATCGTGGGGTTTAAATCATTAGTGGATCTCACCTCCTCCTCCTCCCCTTAAATGTTGACATGTTGATCTTTCTTTAAAAAACTGAAACTGGACTGGAACTCTAGAAACTAGAAGAGGCTTACCTTCTAATTATTCCCCTGTTTGGTGAGGCCTAGGTATTTTTATTTATGACTTAATGACGAGGCAGTTTCGTATTTCCTGGTTACTTTTATTGATTAAATAAGCTGTTTTGCCTTTTTCTTTATATGTTGAGTTGTTACTAAAATGTTGCACTTTAGGAATGGTTTTCAGGCTGTTCAAAATGTCGTAATGGTACGTCTTATGTTGTGAGGCTTATTATCGTGAGCATAGCCACAACATCGCAATAAATATCATACCGTGAGGTCCATACCGTGACGGTATTGTGGGATTTGGATATTGTTACACCCCTACTATATAATGATCAGCTTTGGTTTTTAATTAAATTACATTATAACCAGGGGGCACACATGTGCACTAGATATCATGCGTGCATAAAGTTTTTTTTCTGCCACAACACTCATGATCACAGACTGGCACATTCGGAGGCTAGTTGTAAGCTTCACTTTCCGTTGCAAGGCACTGCAAAAGAGCGCTCATACGACCACAGAAGCTTAGTGTGACACATGCACTGTAGCACCAACGCTGCCCCCCGCCTCCCACCCCAAAGACAAACTCACGAGGACTTTGTGAGTATCAAACATCAGCATCCGTCCTTCCCAGAGTACCTCACTGAAAAAATGACGTGCACCCTTGATTATAACAGTAATAGAGATATATAATTTCCACCTGTAGATCCTCCACCAGAGGGCAGCATACATATATATGACTGGATATGAAAGTACTAATCCTAATACTTCATCTGGTCACTGTAAGAACAAAAGTGGTTTGATGACAATTTGTGACAAAGTGTTAATAACATTGACATTGAGTTAATGCAAAGAGTCAGTGTTTGCAGAGTTGATCATTCATTTTCAAGCCCTCTGCATTTCTCCCTGACAAAATACCAACTTCCATAAGTTCTTTATGAGAACGAGGTACAGGGGGTTTTCTGGTCATGGACCCAAATTCATAATGTTTTTCTTCTGAGCCACTTAGTTCTGAGTTAAGCCTCATGATGCTGGAAAAGACAATGTTCATCACAAAAGCATTCTTGGTTTGTTGGGAGGAGTTCCTCTGGGAGGATGTTTTGGTCTCATGTATTATTCATATCTGTGTTAGGAGTCTAAACTGTGAGTGAGCACACTCCCTGGATGAAAAGCAACCCCACACACGATTCATCTCAGGATGTTTTACAGGACTGATGGGAGCGCTAACCTTTTCTTCTCCAGGAGCCCAAACAATCAGAAAGGAGATTCATCAGAGAAAACGACTTCCCTCCAGTCCTCATTATGAGATCGACTCTCTGAACCTTTAGCAGAATATCAATCTGTCCTTTTCTTGAGGGACAAGAGGCTTCTTTGCTGCCCTTCGTGACACCAGACCATTCTCCAAAAGTCTTATCGCTGACCTTCACATGTTCTCACACCTACCTGCTGACATTCCTGAGCTGCTCTGCTTGGTGGATGAAAACTGCTTCATAAAAACTGAAGCAGGAAACTTTGTGACAATTTGTGTCATTCACAAAATGAGACAAGTCTAAAAGCGGTTTGATAAATACTGAAATATGGGACTTATATCATCTCCTTGGTTATTTATCTTCTTTTAACCCTTTAACTTTGAAACTAAAAAAAAAAAGTTAAAATTTCAGGTTAAATTGGCAAATCAAACTTAAAAGGATCAAATATGGTCACAAGCCCTATACAGGGTATCTGCAGGTTTAAGGAAGCCAAATTTACGACTTTTTAAGACCTGTTTTAAGGCCGATTTGACCAAATTTAAGACCTTACATTCACGGAATGGGAAAGGGGATGTGACCACCTTACAAGTAGTTCTGACTAAACCTTTATTGGAACTGAAAGTGCAAAAAAAAAAAACAACAAAAAAAAACATCAAGATAAAGAGTGATCTGCATTATATCTTACGTTTAGTGTATTACATTCACCTAAAAATAATTTTAAAATCTTTTTTTTCCTGAATTAATGAGATAACAGCCTTAAGTGACCTAGACCCTTCTAGACCCCAGAGGTCTGGTGTACTGCTGAGTTTCAGATGTTTGTAACCCAGAAATCATAGGGGCCCTAGAAAGTTAAGACCTTTGGACACTGAATTTAAGGATAATTTATCATTTTTAATGATATTTAAGGCCTTAATTTTAGAAAAGCAAATTTACAACCTTTTAAGGCTTTTTAAGGACCCACGGATACCCTGCCTATAAAGAGGTAAATTCATCTTCATAAAAAAATATGCATAACTGCACTGCACATTTATAGTGGTAGCCAGTACCTTTCGTGGCCCCCCATTGGCGGAACCACTGATCATAAGGAGTTGTAGCCAATCTCCTTCAGAACCCTTCATATTGTCTGGTTTTTGTTGGAGCCTCTAGCATTAGCATCCACAAATCCACCATGACATCATTCCAAGGAAATGAAAACAACGTGTATAGCATTATGCTGTGCTAATAAAAACAATGTCATGAATATTATATCCAATAAAGTTTTCCCAGAACAAGAACAGCAGCTCTAGAAGAGCTTAAGAATATCTTCACATAATCGCTGAGCCAAGAACTGCCAGCGTAGTGAATCAGCAAACCACAAGCCTAAAATTATAAAAAACTAGCTTGGAAGTGCTATTGACTATTCAAACACCACATGATATTTCATTTTGTTTGCTCAGAAAATGAGACTATCATGTGCAGATGTGTCTCCTCTGTATTTTTGGAGAGCTCATCTATCATTATTGACTTGGTAGAAGAGGCACGTACAGGGAAATTAGTGGTGGATAACCCTGCTGTGATGAGGAATATTAGATTTGTTTTGGAAAGTTAGTCATGTGTGTGCTTAATTCTGTCAGATTGACTTTTTTAAACTTTTTAATCTCATGTGGTGATGGAAATATTCAACAGCTACTGCTTTAGAGAGGCACATTTGCCAAATATAAACCTCCTGCTGCCATTTTCAGCTTGTATAACTTATCCCGCCATGGTGGTACAGATTTAAAATTGTATTTCAGCACTTTAACGAAGCACATTCTAAAAGTTGTATATAAGGGAGCTTACTGCCACAAGAAAATAAACATTATTCTAAGTGTTTTAAGCTTTTTAACTTGCAGCACGCCTGGGGCTGATGAGGAGATCACTCAAAACTTCAGCCTGGTGGTTCTAGAAACATAAACATCATGAGATCACCCGTTTCTGCAGCTCATCCTATGAGATGAATGGAAATCTACTGAACCAGTAGTTGAGTTTAGACAATAATTAATGAACTTTTTCTGTTTAAACCAAACTGAACCATGTAGCAGTTGAAAGACTGCCATGCCAAAAGAAGGAGTTATATAATAGTGTCTGGTTGCGGTCGACCCATCAGTAGCTCCTGTCATTCTACACTCTTTGCCTTTGTACAGTGTTGAGTAAAATGCTGATGTGCATAATGGCATTAAACAGAACTATTACAAATAAATATAAAAGGCTCTTTTTGTGTTAAACAGAGTGTTTTTGTAGCTTTTAGAACACAAACCAAAAATCACAGTGATTTTCAAAGAATTCACCAGAGAGCAAAAAATGAAACTAAATCTCTTGTAATAAATGTAATTGATATGATAACCTTGAACACAAAAAAATACCAAATCTAGTGTTGATGATGGACAACAACAGCTAAATATCTCGTATATATATTATATCTTTTGAAAATGTGTCTCCCTTCACATCAGGGAGGGCGACGCCCAAGCCCCCTATGGATGAGCCGTCACTGGGCCTAATTTGATATTTTTCATGGGGCCCAAAATCCATGGCGGTCCCCCTGCCTGCAATTACCCCGACACCTCCAGAGGTTAAAAAACAAATAATATATGTGGGATCCTGGACGGGTCGGGTCTATCCTAACCGGACCGTACGGCGAGGAAGGGGCAGGAATAACTCTGAAGGCTAGAGACCGTCCAATTTCACCGCCGATTACTTTTGGTTTTTGTGGTGGATGGCACGCAAGGCCAAATTTACCAAGACCGTCTGGATCCACTGCAGCCTCCAGCAGACTCACAGGCTGCGTCAATGTCTGATCTGTGCATCGGCAGGAAACCGTGCTGACAAGTGTTCCTCTTGCTTCAAATGCAAGCTGCGATTAATTGCGTGGATTTTTGTAACACGTTATTTTTTTCCTAATTAATTATTCAGAATTAAGGTGTTAAAGTCCCACCCCTAGTTCTAATGCATCTTTATGAGGTTTTTTTTAGCAAGAGTTAAAGCCATACTCAGTAGCCAGGTAAACAATGTAGCTTTTAACATTTTTTTAAAAGCTTCTTAACAACGTTCTACTGTAATATAGTATAGCCATAAATATATTGTGGAGATTAAAACCCCCCCGAAATAAACCAATAAAGTGGTTGTCCTGCAGTTCGCTAAAAACTTCAGCCAATCCTATCGTTCGGACCGAACGATAGGATTGGACAATCCAGCTGTCTGTCTGCCGCATTTCCTCACTGCTTGGATTGGCATTAATCCGCCCGGACACATTTTGGGGCAGAACATCCCGGAAGTGAAAGTGAAAGTAGAAGTAGGACAGAGAGCCGGCGGGTGATTCCATTTTAAGATAAAAATACCAGAGTCCCCCCAAAAAACACCTTTTCAGCTAGCAGAAAACTAAAAACGTTTGGAGGTGAAAAGAGGAAAAGCTGGGGGAACATTTCTACGGCTGGAGTTATACTCTGCTTTGTCACCTTTGCAAACCGTGGTCCGATACTTGTGGGGAGGCTGACTTATGAATTTTACCCGACGGGAGGGGTGAGTTCACCGAGACGTGTTTCTGTAAAATAGCTAGCGAGACCTCGTTTGTTTACCTGGCTACTGAGGATGGCTTTAATACCTGAAAATCAGCTGCTGGTTTGTCACTGAGCAGCAGTGTCTCTCCTGAGCTGACCAATCATAAGTATTGCTCCAGTCAGAGGATTTCTTTGAGAGATGTCACCGGTGGGTGTGGTCCTTACTGTGGAAAAATAACTGATAGGACGCCACTTCAAAATGACCCAAACATTCCTTAAAGGCAGAGTGACTGTATGGAGCCAAGAGGCCAAACCTGTCCATAAAATGATGGATCTGCTGAATATTAGGGAGAGCTTCTTGTCCATCAGAAGTTATTATTAGATTGGCATGTTGTGACACAGCTTGGCCTTCCACAACAGGGGCTCTGGACAGGAACAAGGCAAGAATGGCTCCTAATCATTAACTGGACTCTCCTCCTGCTGAGCTCTGAGTCCTCTCGAAATATGCATAACAACTTCACTAACATACTTCACAAAACCTTGTTAATGTCAAAGTCACACCATTTTTATTGTCTCATTGATATTCAGAAATCAAAAGTGTGACGTAAACACGTGGAAACGTGACACTAACCTAAATCTGAGCTGGAGGTTGTCCAGATAAACGAAGCAGGATGTTCGAGTCATCTGGTGTGCGCTCTGTATGGGCTTTCTCGGAGTTTTGTTGCAAGTTGCGTAAAAGGATTGTCGCACAATGGTACATTTAGATGTTCCTGAAGCCCACTGAGATGAACATCTGAGCCAGAGGGCATCAGGGCAGCCAGCTGGACACCTCGAACACTTCATGACCCCGAAGGAGACGTCAACTACAAGCAACAAAGATTTAAGCTATCAGCACACGTTGTAGCTCTAAAAATAAACTTTTGTGCAAAGACATAACATCACTGACAACTTCCTGAATGGAATTTCAGTTATAGGCTTCTTTCCTTTACAATCATTCCTAACATACAGCCAGTTTTCCTTCGGAAAGCAATACCGCTGAAGTGTGTCCGAAAAGGTGTCACATATACGAAAGAATTATGGAAAATGTGTTAGTGATTTAGTGCTGAGCACAATGTTTTAAAAAGTCTGGTTCTAATAAGCATCACAGTTACTGAAGCTGCCTTTGTCAAAGTCACTAATGATGTCCCGATGGACTCGTGACTCTGTGAGCAGCGTTGGATCTGGTGGAGCTGAGCTCAGCACCGAAGCTGTCTCATCCCATAACTCCGGTCTGATCAGGACTCCCACCTGTCAGACAGAAACTTTTAATAAAAGTCCTCCTGCTGCTGTTTCTTTGAGTTGGTTATTTCAGTGGAGTGTTGCCGTTTTGAGTTATTTTGTCAATGCAGAGTATTAGCTAGAAACTGTGAAAGTGGGTGTTCCACAGGAAGAAGTGGGTGTCCCCCACTTTTGCGCCTGGGTGTCTGGGCCAGATATTTCAGATGAGATCAAAACATCAATTACATTTTTTTAATTCTGCCGATCTGGCAGCCTGGTACCAAGTGATGTTTAAACAAGAGAGAAAAGTGAAAATGTTCATTCCTGTCTGAGAAAAGTGGAGTGTAGTGAGGGGTTTTACAGCCTTAAAACATCTGGAATCATTGTAAAAAATAAAGCGGATTTCACCTATTGCAGATTACTTTTCTAACGTAACTTCTGCAATAAATGAGGGACCACTGTACACTCTCTCATTTGTGTTAAGGGTTTTTTCCTCAATGAATTTGGTAAAATGGTGGTGCAGTTGGTTAGCACTGCTGCCTCCCAACAAGGAGGATGCAGGCGCTGCTCCTGTCTGGAGGTTGAATGCAGCGACACATTTGACACATTCTGCTTTTAACAGGGTTCTTACACCTTCACTAAAATCAAATTCAAGCATTTTTCAAGATTATCCAGCACCTCACAATGGTGACGATTTATTCACCTGAACAAAACACATATCGCCTACTCTATGAAAGACATTTTAATACATTTTCAACAATAATTTTACCTTTAACACACCTTGAAAAAAGTTTTCTTTTTTGCATTTTTGAGTGAGTTGGGGCAAACAGGGCTATAAATATAAAAATAATCAATGAACAATTCTATTCATAATATTTAGGTGATATTTGTTGAGAGATGTTTTTTTAATTCAAACTTTTTTTTAAGTTTAGTTTTTTTTTTTTCAGAAAAGTTCATTGCATGATTTCATGTCTAAAGGAGTAAAAGGAGCTCCACCCAGTTACTGACCTGCTGCTTAAAGAGTTAACTCGCACACTAAAAAAAGCTGGGTTATTTCATCTACTCAACCGCTGGGTTATAAAATGTTTGACCCATTTTGGGTTGTTTAAATGGAGTTTGGGTTGTTTTTGTGCAACCCACGCACTGGGTCAAAATCGATCAACCCAACATTCATTGGTTGACTCAGCACCTGGGTTGGTTTACTTGTTTGAACATCATTACATCAACAGTTCCTCCAAGAATCCACATGTCAGGCTCCATTTTGGCTGCGGTCTGAGCTGGGGCACAAAAACCTCGTCCTCGTGGAGGAAAATCAACCATTTCTGCCTGCTGGACCTTGGTGCCTCTCTGCTATCTGACCCCACGTGTACCCACCTGGACCGTTCACATGACCATGCCTTGCTAGCAAAAAGAGCAAATAGGTGTTTGATAAATGGGCACTAGACCTTTTAAGTGTTGCTAGTTGTTTTGCACTGAATGTTTAAATTACATTGATTAAATCTGTTCCAGTTTTTGATCTGAATGTTTTATATTGTTTACATGTATATGAATAAATTTAAAAGTTGTAAAGATTCCAGTATTTTATTGTATAGTAAATGCTTTACATCACCAAATCTAGCATGTATGTTGCGGCAGTTTGATAGATATGGATAGTTTAAATTTTCTGTCTTATAGATTTTATTGTAATATGTTAGAATTATTGTAATTGGGCATATTGGTTAATTTGACCAAGCATTTGGATGAATTACTGAACAATATATGTTGTTGAAACAACCCGTAATTTAATTAATCTGGCCCAGCATTTGGGTGGAGTAAATAACTCATATTTAGTTGAAACCACCCATAACTGTAGTTTATTTGACCCAGCACTTGGGTAGAATAAATAACACATATGTGTGGTTGAATTTACCCAGATTTGTGGTTATTTTGACCCAGAATATGGGTAGAATATTAAACTCATCTGTTGGGTTAGAATGGAGGAACCCATCATGCTGGGTCAGATTAACTACTGCTGGGCTGGTGCAATGTTGACCCAGCGGTTGGGTGAGAAACAGCCCAAACTGGGTTATTTTTAACCCAGCAGTTTTTAGGGCTGGTACTGATGTTGGTTCAGTTGTGCCCTGCTGACACAGAATTCATATAAATCTTATTTATTGCAATTCATTTTAACAGAAGGCTTTTTAAACTGACTGATTAGCTTAAAAACTATGATGTGGAGGTAAAACCTTTCACATGGAAGACCTCTGCTTAGCGATGGTGACTTCATGAACCAACAGAAAATCAGATTTTAGAGTTTCAGACCAGCCAGTCACCAGTACTGACTGGTTCTGATCACCAGCTGATCTTTTGGGGTGCATTTCTTGTTTCAAGCAATTTTTTTTTTTTTTTTGTAACTGCACATTGAATACCTTATTTTCAAAGATTTCAAAGACCCATACAGAGCTCACGCTAGAATTTGTCATTGTCATTTGACTGACAAGTTGTTTTTTAATCCCATCATAATCTATTTTTCCCTTTTGCTTTAAATTTTAAACATATTCAAAAGCATTTAAAGAACGATCTGAATAGAGAAATGCATCTAACCTTTTTCTTCACAAGGACAAAAAACCCTGGAATCTCTTTACTTTTGTCACAATACGATCCTTGTGAGCATAGGTGAGGGTTTGAACATGGACAGAGCAGTAAATCAAGAGGTTTACCTTCTGGGTCAACTCCTCTTTAATCAACAGGCTGGACCAGTACCTTCAATACTAAAGATGAAGCCCTGATCCATCTCATACTCCATTCTACAATCGTGAACAAGTCAACATGATACTTTGACTACTTGAAAGAGCACATCACCCTTTCCTGGTTGAGCCTCAGACTTGGATGCATTTTACTGATGTCTTGAAGATGCCAGCAGAACTACATCATCTGCAAACGCAGAAATGAGTCCCTGAGGTTTGCAAATCAGACACCTTCTTCTCCATGACAACAGCTTGAGATCCTGACCATGAACACCACAAACAGGAGCAAAGGCCAGAGGTGGAGTTCAAACCTACAAGAAAGATGAACTTAGTGCTGAGATGGTGGAAACAGTTCCTGCTTTGGTTGTACCTCAACACCCCCACAGAATGACACATGGATCGTTCCATTCATCCGTGTGATTAATAACAGAAAGTCTTGTTCTTTTTAATAGATGGGGGGGGAAACAACTGAAAGCTGCAAATAAAATAAAAACAATAAAGTTTGTTGACTTTTTTCTTTGAAGGCTGCTCCAGCACCACGTTGTTCAGATGAGACGTACCTCCCAAGAAGCAGGACAGCTTGAGTTGTTTCCATTAGGGCCCCCAAATGACATGTTTATGTGAAAGTGACAAACTGAACTACAGGGCTGCCGCATCACAAAGCAGTCAAACAGCAGCTCTATATGTCAGAGAACAAAGAATGTATTTCACTTTTTTACTGGAAAATAACAGGTTTACACTTTTGGAGCCTCAGTGTTTTTTGGGGGGTTCTGCTATCAATTCTGCTACGGTAATAAAACTTGTTTGACATGAAAAAAACTTAAAGTCAATTTCCAAGTCTGTGTCTTTATTAACAACTAATGCAATAAAATCACCTCAAGCCTCCAAAAAAAAAAACATGTTATCCTGATTTCTCCTGCAAAGTTTAAAGGTTGTTTCAAAAATGGCCAAGTGAGTTCAGACTATGTCCAGGAACAGAGAACGTTAATAATGAGACTGATGCATACAAACATGTATTACCCACAAACATAGCTGTTTGTATGTGTAGCCGGGGTCCCAGAAGGTCTGTCCATGACCCCGAGGGCCTAAACCAGGGGGGAGCAGCAGCTCAGGAACCCAAAAGTACACAAACACCAGCTGAGAGGAAATAAATGTTTGTTTATTTCTCTCTAAAAAACTTGTCAGTTACAATAAAATTGTTAAAACTAAATAAGATTAGATTTTAAATAAAGCTATTAAAACCTTGCATTTAAAAAACTGGAACAAGTCCCAGGGGGACTCTCCCCTCCAGCCATGGGGGGACTCTCCTCTCCGGCCATGGGGGGACTCTCCTCTCCCCTCCAGCCATGGGGGACTCTCCCCTCCAGCCATGGGGGACTCTCCTCTCCAGCCACGGGGGGACTCTCCTCTCCAGCCACGGGGGACTCTCCCCTCCAGCCACGGGGGACTCTCCCCTCCAGCCACGGGGGACTCTCCCCTCCAGCCATGGGGGGACTCTCCCCTCCAGCCATGGGGGGACTCTCCCCTCCAGCCATGGGGGACTCTCCCCTCCAGCCATGGGGGACTCTCCCCTCCAGCCATGGGGGACTCTCCCCTCCAGCCATGGGGGACCTCTCCTCTCCCCTCCAGCCATGGGGGACTCTCCCCTCCAGCCATGGGGCGACTCTCCCCTCCAGCCATGGGGGACTCTCCCCTCCAGCCATGGGGGACTCTCCCCTCCAGCCATGGGGGACTCTCCTCTCCCCTCCAGCCATGGGGGACTCTCCCCTCCAGCCATGGGGGGACTCTCCTCTCCGGCCATGGGGGACTCTCCCCTCCAGCCATGGGGGACTCTCCCCTCCAGCCATGGGGGACTCTCCCCTCCAGCCATGGGGGGACTCTCCTCTCCGGCCATGGGGGACTCTCCTCTCCCCTCCAGCCATGGGGGACTCTCCCCTCCAGCCATGGGGGGACTCTCCCCTCCAGCCATGGGGGGACTCTCCCCTCCAGCCATGGGGGGACTCTCCCCTCCAGCCATGGGGGGACTCTCCTCTCCGGCCATGGGGGACTCTCCTCTCCCCTCCAGCCATGGGGGACTCTCCCCTCCAGCCATGGGGGACTCTCCCCTCCAGCCATGGGGGACTCTCCCCTCCAGCCATGGGGGGACTCTCCCCTCCAGCCATGGGGGGACTCTCCTCTCCCCTCCAGCCATGGGGGACTCTCCCCTCCAGCCATGGGGGACTCTCCCCTCCAGCCATGGGGGACTCTCCCCTCCAGCCATGGGGGGACTCTCCTCTCCGGCCATGGGGGACTCTCCTCTCCCCTCCAGCCATGGGGGCCTCTCCCCTCCAGCCATGGGGGGCCTCTCCCCTCCAGCCATGGGGGACTCTCCCCTCCAGCCATGGGGGGACTCTCCCCTCCAGCCATGGGGGACTCTCCCCTCCAGCCATGGGGGGACTCTCCCCTCCAGCCATGGGGGACTCTCCCCTCCAGCCATGGGGGACTCTCCTCTCCCCTCCAGCCATGGGGGCCAGGGATGCCTCCTGGCCTCCCTCCTCTCCACCTCAGTCCTGGCCTCTGTGCCTGTGTCTGTCCCTTTTATCACCTCAGCTTGACAGCTAATCAGTCAATGCACTTCACCTGTCAGCCAATTAAGTTCAGACCAGTCTGGCAGGGCTCTCAAGGGAAAATACAAAACATGCAGAAAACATTCTAAAATCATGCACTGAAAACACAAACAAATCATGCAATAAAAGAAATATTTAAAAGCACTAATTTTCCCACTGTGCAACATATGTCTCTGTTCTGTTTGTTGTCTCAGTCTTTATCACATAAACTTTGGAAAAAGGGAATGCTTTTTTTTTTCTTCAGAACTAGAATATTAAAACAACGTTTCTTTCCTAACTCTATGTAAATGTACTTACCCCTCATTATAACACATTGGCACATTTGCTACAGCAGCCTGAGTGATGCTTTGTCCAAGTCAGGAGGAACCTCCAGGATCATATTTTTATATTCTTGCAACAAATCCAGAAATCATTTAAGCTCCACTTGTTTTTGAGTATCGAGTGGGTTTTTTTTTTTCAAGCCAAATAAAGCAAAGACTTTGGGGTGTTTTGATCTACAAAGGAGAAATAGGCTCCAAAAATATCCAAAGTGGAGGGTTTTGCTTTGTGTTTTCGCTCTCCCTCTCAACCATGTTTACTTGAAGGCTGTCTTCAGCTGTGGGGTGGAGGTGTGTTTGTTTTCACGCTGCTCCAAAGAATATAAGCAGAGGCACTATCTTCATTCCCCATCTGATCTGGCCAGGTAGAGCAGTGCCGCTGGCAGGCAGAGACTCCTTTGGACCAAATCGAGTCGAGGTATTTGCCTCTCAGGCATGTGAAGGAGGGCAGTGAGAGAGCTGAACAAGCAGCTTCTGAACGCGAACCATTTTCTTTGGCTGCATCAAAAAGGTCATCATCAAATGTGATTTATGATAAAGCATGTACTCGTGTAGCAGCTGACTACTTTCTCTTTCCTCAGACATACCAGTGTTGAAGTAAAAAGCAAAACCTGATCAGTGTTTTGAGACTAAAACACAGTAGATGGAGTTTAACTAGACATTAAAACATAGATGCAGATTTAAAATTTGGCCACTAATTGTGCTCCACTTTAGTTGAGTACATTACAAACAGGAAATGAAACAGAACATGGTCAGGAGTCAGAGAGCCCAGGCCCCAGCCCTAGCCTTCCTTT
Source organism: Callopanchax toddi (assembly GCA_006937965.1). Classification (NCBI taxonomy): domain Eukaryota; kingdom Metazoa; phylum Chordata; class Actinopteri; order Cyprinodontiformes; family Nothobranchiidae; genus Callopanchax; species Callopanchax toddi. The sequence goes on along the minus strand of SSNR01000119.1, from coordinate 1,238,081 downwards.
GGCCGTAACCTTCACTTTTCTCCCACAGGTGGTGAGCCCACATAGAGGTGGATCCAGGTTCCTTTTATTTGCTGAGCCTGGCCAAAATGTTAGGAGCCTATGTTCGACCACTACACACTCACCAATGAGCTGCCCTCCCAGGCCTTGTTCCAAGAGGGTGCCCTGTAGGGATGTGAATCCCCACCACTGAGGCCGATTCGTATCTCGATACGCTCCCAGCGATTCGATACATTGACGATACGGTGAAGCCTCTGCCGATACGATTCATCCCGATTCGATACGATTCACGATGCGATTTGAAACGATTCAACACATCACAGAGAATTTTCAAGTCCACATCAGTTTTTTTTTTTAATCATCATAAGTACTTCTCTCTCTCTGTTTCTCTGTGAAAGATTTATTTGATACTTTATTGTTTTTGATAAATCAATAAATTCTACTTAAAAAATGCACTTCATTATGGTTAAGACAAGAGGACTGTTTTATTCCTAATGAATATTAAATCATCACCAAAAATGTTACATTTGTTGTTCGTCTCAACTGTTGCTAAATTTCCCAGAGGATTTTCCCCAAGGGATCAATAAAGTAAATCTATAATTTAACAATTAATTGATGTAGCCAATTTAAAAGAATAGGCCTCTTAAAAATAAATAATAAAAAACGTGAACCCTTAACAAAGCCCTTTCCTCAGATCCTCCTTTAATTAATAGTGCTTTCTGTCTGTAATTTGACTAAACCACTTGTTAAACCTCCTCTAATCAACATTTCCAGCATTAACTCTGTGCATTGTGTAAATAACTTCAACACAGTGTCTCTAATACTGACTAACAGATTCTAGTGGCTAACAGAGCAGAAACCATTCAGATTCTCTGATGTTGCTCATCTCCTCCTCACCTGTTCTACCAGGTTTTCTAACTGCGCCTGCGCGCCACCTGGCTTCTGTAGTTTTACTGAGGGTGCGTTCAACAAAACGAGGACAAAACAGATAAACTATAAACTGATCAACCGGTTGAACGCAGAGTCGTTGCTGTTAAATACAAGGTACAAGGACAGCAGTTGAGCCACGAAACCTCCGTTAAACGTCACGTGAACGAGCGCTGACTCGGTGGTGGACACACAAACACACACACGCTCACACACACAGCGTTTGAAGCACCTGCAGCTCACCCTGCAACCCACGTGGAGCTGCTCAGTATAAAAGTAGCTCGTGAGAGGAAAAAGGCTGGACACCCTGAACTAATCGATGCAACCATTGTTTTCACCGATGGGAGATGAGAGAGAGAAATACGTTGCGCATTTAGCAGTCAGCTGTGGCCAATGCACGCTGAAGCTTCCGGTGCAGTCGGATTTTACACGTCATTATCGGACCACCGGTTCAGATCGGTGAATCTCCACATCCCTAATGCCCTGGTCTCCCTATTCCAGATTAGATCTCCTGCTTTGTGTTTATTTCTTAATCAAGGTCTCTAAATCCCTCTTCATCTGACCCCTCTGCTGAGGTCAATCTGACATGGGAGACCTTACCGGGGCTGACGCCCAGGACTACGCAGCTGTCAGTATGATGAGGGTACTTAAATCTCTCCACTCTCCAAATCTAATGCCATGGGTTTTAACCAGAAAAAGGATGAAAGCTCCGCCTCAGTTTAGGGTGAATTTCTGCCTCAATTGAAGGATATTAGTTTCTTGATCACAGTAGCATAGAGTGAGAGATGGACTGATGGATCATGGCTTTGTCTGAGGGTTGCTTTAATCTTTTGTAATGAAGAAGGCTCAGAGCCGAAAAGCTAAACTCAATTTACTGGTCCGTCCACATTGTAAGCAGCTGTGTCTACACAAACATACGAGGTGCAGACAGAGTCCCCATCCACCTCTCGGCCTCTCCCTCCATCCATCATGTCGCTCCCTTTCTACCAGCCTCTGCTGAAACAAAACAGACCTGTGCAGAAGACTAGTTAGGCACGTTGATGAGGGGATTTTCAATGTACCGACTGGCAGGTCTTCAGAGAGGCATCCACTTATAAAGGAGGTGACTGTTGTTCTCAGCTATGTTCCCAAGTGTACTGAAGATGTTACAGAAACAAGGACTGCTACCATCTGTCCCAGCTAGAAACCCTGGCTGAATGCAGAGGTCAGGTTACTATTGAAGGCCAGGAATACATCATTCAGGTGAGGTCACATCAGCAGCACTCAGAGCAGCCAGAAGAGATCTGAACGCAGGTGTTAAGAGAGCCAAATCAGCACACGCCAAAAAGACCCAAGGTCACGTTTCCTCCTATCAATCCATGAAGCAGCAGGACATCAAGTGCCTCACAAACTATAACCCCAGGAACGGTAAATGTCCTGTATTCATAGAGCGCTTTCTAGAGTGTTCTACGCTCCCCAAAGCGCTGTACAACACAACAGTATAAACAACATTGTAGCCTCAGCTTCCCTGGAGCACACTGACAGAGGCAGCGATGCCATGCACCGGCAAGGTGAAGTGTCTTACCCAAAAACACGACAAAGTAACCCAGCCAGAGCTGGGATTGAACCTGCGACCCTCCAGTTGCCAGACCAGCCACTCTACCATTGAGTTACATGCTCAAATCCCCAGGGAGCCCTCTCTTGTTGAACACTGTTTGAAGACACCATTTCCAGACTGACCACATCACTAGATGAAACCCTTCTTACTGCTACTTCACATTGGATGCGGCGCACCGCAGTCGCAAAAAATGTAAACCACACCGGCTGCAGTTTAGTTGCGGAACGTTTTCGGCACTTTGCCTCCGCAGGAGCGCCAAATCTCGGTGGTTCATGCGAGTTTACACAATAACAAATACGTGTATGAACAGCAGCTGGTAAACAAAAACTACACTCGTCTTCTTGTACTTTGCTTGTTCCACAATGGGTAAACACACTTTGTTTTTATATAGTTTAATGTTTTGCTTAATTAAGTTTTATGTTGTTTCTTTATCTTTTAAATATCCAAATCGTATTAAATTTAGAAACGTAGCTAAAGGTTTTACGCTGAGAAATACCAGATGCACCTCGCCCGATGGCGTTTCACTTCCTGTTTGGCATGCGTAATGTCTTTAACTTGATGAAGGTATACATGCGGCGTCCAGAAAAAATAGACTTGTTGCAAAAAGTTAACTTTGCTCCACAACCGCACCGCAGCTGGTGTGAAGGCTCTGATTGGAATCAATGGTTTTTAATCCTTGCAGAGTCTGCACCGCACTGCAACCGCATCCGGTGTGAAGTAGCCTTTAGACCCAGCAGCAGTGAGGAGGAAGGACCCTTCTGAGGAGCAACCCTTGCAAAGCTGTAGGCCCTGACAACATGAAGGACTGTACACTAGTGATACTCAGGTTGTCTTTTACCCCGCGGGTCGGGATGGGTTGGGTTAATACATTTTTACCTTCAGTGCAGGGCGGTTTGGGGCGGGTTCAAATCAGAGGTTGCGTTATCGGAAAAATTTCCGTCTGTCTGTCTTCCTCCGCTTATCCGAGGTCGGATGAGGAGGCAACAGCCTGCCAGGCTTCCCTCTCCCCAGCCACCTTGGACAGCTCCTCTGGGGGATCCCACGGCGCTCCCAGATCAGCCGAGAAATACATCCCTCCAGCCAAATGTTTCCATTATTGTGTGTGTGTGTGTGTGTGTGTGTGTGTGTGTGTGTGTGTGTGTGTGTGTGTGTGTGTGTGTGTGCGTGCGCACACGCTGACAGCGTGAGACCACTGTGGCCTCATTTATAAAACTTATAAAATAAATATGTTTATAATTTTTTGTATTTTATATAAAATTTATAAAACAAAAAAACGGGTCGTAAAGGGAGTCACTTTCTCAGCAAACTTTAGGATTTATAAAAGAAAACGTGACAGAAATGTTGTACTCTGCAAACTTTGAACTTTGTATAAGCACATTTTAGAGACGGTAAAAAAAAACTTTTCTTTGAAGACAGTCAGACTAAATAGAAGGCTCTCGGTCAATAGCCTATTATAACGTGTTTTTAATGAGGCGGGTCGGGTCGGGTTCTAAAAATAGACGCAGCGATGCGGGGCGGTTTGGGGCGGGTCATAAGTTTTCAAATGTGCAGGACCCGCGGGTCGATAAAAACCCTGAGCCGCGCGTCACTACTGTACACTGCTCACCAGCTGTCTGGTGTGCTGTTGGACATCCTAAACATTTCTCTATCACAGGCAGTTGTGCTCATCTGTTTAAAGACTGCCACCATCATCCCCATACAAGTAGTCTCACAGTAACCAGCCTGAATGGCTGTTAGCCATTTGCCCTCACCCAGAAAGCCATGAAACTTAGAAAGGTTGAAACCTGTCCACGTCAAGGACTCCATTAACACCAGTGACCCTCACCAGTACAACTATAGCAAAAACAGGTCAACTGATGATGTCGTGGCAGATGTAGTCCACACAGCCCTCAGGCTCCTTGAGAGCAGGAAGTTCGTAGTCCACCTGCTTTTTCTGGACTTTTGCATTTAACACTATAATACCACAGACCTGCTGCACTTGATCAGAGCCCCTCCCTCTGCATCTGAATCCGAGACTTTCTAACAGACAGGATGGAGTTGGTATACGTTCATGACATCTCCTCCTCCTACATGATTACCAGAGTACCAGCACCCAACAACCCAACTTATGACTGCACAGCAAAATACCCAGGCTCATATACTCATAATGACATAGCAGTGATAGGATGCATCAACAACCGTGATGATTCTGGCTACAGGAGGAAGGTCTGGAAGAATATTGCAAAGACAACAATCTCCATATCATTATGAGGAAGATGATCAAGTTCTTTAGAAGACAACTACCCTACCCCCATCCCACAACCATCAGAGGAGCAACGGTGAACGCAGTCCACAGCTTCAGGTGTGAGTGTAAACCTTAACAAGGACCTTACCTGGAACAGCTCAGTCGTTGTGAAGAAGGTGCACCAACACCTCTAATTCCTCAAGAGGCTGAAGCATGTTGGACATGGGAGTTCAGTCCTATTTGTTTAACCCTTGTTTATTCAGGTAACATCCCATTGAGATTGAGAATCTCTTTTTGGAGGGAGACCTGAAAGGCGGTTGGGGTTCATTATCTCACCCAAGAATACTTTGACACATGGCCAGATTGAACCCGGAGTCTCCAATTGGAAGGCAGTCTCTCTTCCCCATCATGGTCGCCCTCTTTGAAGGTGTGGTTGTAAACGCCATGTCCTCCTGCGTCTGTGTGTGGTATGGCAACTATTCTGGAGCTGATAAGAACGCTCTGCAGAAGGTTTTGAATGCAGCACAGGAGATTAAAGGCTGGTCATCATCCAGAACATTTACAGAGAAAGATGCAGGAAAAGAACCTCCAGCATCATAAAAGACCACACTCACTAGGCACACTGCTCGCCCCCTTTATTAACATCATTTTATTTTTAACCCTAACCCCACTGCCAGTCTTCTTCATAATGACCTCCTAACTGAAAGCAGCTGATCAGAAGCAACCAGTTTACCTCTGACGGCCTAATGTCATCAAAATGAAGTGAACAGTTTTATCTGATCTCTTCAGATACTCCATTTGTTTGTGATGAGAAGAAAACTGGTGGTTGCATTAAAAAAACTACCTTCATTGAATCAAGTACTCTAAGGTTTGCAAACAGTGCAAAAAAAACCCCAGAGCAGGCTTCCTTGGAGAGCGGACGCACTTTCTCTTCTCTCCCTTTTGTGTTTCCCCTGCAGCTGTCTTGTCTTGTCTAAACTGAGCAACTCCCTCATTCCTTCTGGACAAATATTTTTTCTTCAATATGGATCTGTTTTGCTGGTTTTCTCAAAACGGAGAGGGGTTCTCCGACTCGGCTGACAGGGACACACGCTGCGTCTCTGGAGGACTGCTCTTTTGGATTAATGAGGTTCGGGTCTACGCTCATTGGCATCTGCGGGCGCTTGATTCATCTGAAAATAACGGAGCTGCGGGAGCGATTGGCAGGTGTCCTGCACTTCAGGAGGGGCTGTTTTGTGCTTTGAACACTGAAACGCTCACGGTGAAGGAGTTATTTTGGAGGACTGACTGCAAACAAACTCTGGAGCGGAGCAAATTCCAACTGAGGGGATGGCCATGATTCAGCTGTTTGGAGGGGTGAAGCCAGCAAAACGAACAGTAATGAACAATAAGGCAGTGGAGAAAACATGGCTGCTGCCTGACAAACAACTTCAAATCTTATCTGTGCCCTTGAAAACAAACCCACGCTACAGAATGAATGGAGCAGCTGCTCTGAACCCTCCCTCCTTTCTACGTTCTCCTCCTATCTCCTCCTTCACCCCTGCTGGGGGTGCAGGCGTGCAGCTGCGTCAGCACTGAAGTCTGTGCCTGCTGGCAGAGTTCCTGGTCCCGCCCACCTTCCCCGATGTGTTTTTTAACTGTGGACTGTCAGTGTATTGTTTCCTGTATGCAGAGGTTTCTTCCTCATCCTTCCTTGTCGTTAGCCCTTTTCTTACCTGCTCAGTTTTTTCCTTTTTATTGTTTTGCCCAAATATATTATTGAAGTTTTCCCTAAAATTGTTCTGCCCAAACCCAAATATTGTATTGAAGTTTGCCCCAATATTTCTGACCAAGCCTCATCATTTACAATGTAGATCCCCTGTATGCCCAAATCTCTGTTTTGCTTTTTATTTTCAATGTTTTCTCAGTTTTGTTCTTTTGTTTGTGTTGTGAAGCACTTTGTGATGTATATCTGTGAAAGGCGCTATAGAAATAAACTTTACTTACTTTCTTACTTACTTACTTACATTACCGTCGTGAAAACCACAGCAGTTTAGCAAAACTTTAATAAAATGTTAATAAAACTAAATGTTAGTGATGAATAAACACTGAGTTAAGCTGCAATACTGCCACTGGTCTTAGTGGAAGTTGTAAGCACATTTATGATGGATGGATGGATGGATGGATGGATGGATGGATGGATGGATGGATGGATGGATGGATGGATGGATGGATGGATGGATGGATGGATGGAAAAAAAGAAATAGAAGACAATCACTTTGTTTTCAACGTAAGCCCCAAACAAGTCACAACCCTAACATTTTATCAAATACAGGAAAACAATGAGGAAGAAAACAGCAAAATTATCATAATAAACAACAAAAACTGCATTAGGCTGATTTTTAAAAAAATGCATGCCAAGAACTCAAACACTGGCCCAAATGACAGCATTCAGTTGATTACCTGGCACTGGTTAAAAGAAGTTGGAGTCTAAAAATATCTCATTTCAGCAGCAAATCAAGTCAGACCCAGGCCAGCGTTCCTCATGAGGAAAAGCAATAACTGTGACCTCAGTCTGTTATTTTGGTAATAGCTAATTAGAGGGGGCTTGTTTCCGATTAGCTCCTAATGTCACTTACACAGACCATTGCCTTGTTTCCGTGTATATTGAGTTATCCCTCTGTGATCCCCTCTCACTGGAGAGCTGTAGCTGATTGCACTCGTCCAATCAGGCTGTTTGTTTTTATCCGTGATAACGTACACAGTGATGATGTGACCCATCAGTCATTGTGCTTCTTTAATCCCTGTGTTCACCACTTAATGTGCATTCCTCATTTAAATAATCACATCTCCTGATATATTGGTAACAAAAGACTTTCAAGAGAATGAACCAATGAATGCCTTTAATTATTCTTGGCCAACTGATGTAGTCTGGCTCAAATGTCAATAGAAAACTGCAGAACCTGTTCTTTTGTTTCTCTTTGCAGGGTGTTATCAGCTGAAATTGAAAAGTGTTGCACTGAACTGGTAACATGTTCCTACCAAAACAGGCTTGTTACAGGAAACATATACTATCATGGGGAAAATAAACTCCACCAGCTTTCTTTTAGTTTGACATATCAGGGTATAATTAAAATGATCTTCAGCAGGTCCTGAAATGTTGACTTAAATAATACCAGAGAATTCCAATGGTCCCAAAACTTAGGAGAGTTCTGACCAAGTCTAAAAGGAAAGGCATCAGCATTGGCCTTATAGAAGCAACTGTTGTTGACATCAATCTGAGAAGAGTTAAAGGTTGACTTAACTATTTGGAGTCCATGATACTATATAGAAAAAAATAATTCATTAGTAAAAAACTTTGAACACAGCTGGCCTTCCCAGAAGTGGATGTCCCGGAAAATTCAGCCCAAAGTCAAACTGGGCGAAAACCCAGGAGCTCCTTCTCAGACCCGTATATGGGCTCAGTTAGCAGGTTGAGTTCATGTCAGGACAATTAGAACAAAATGAATTAGTCCAGCTTAGTTGGAGGGTTGTAGGACAAAGCCACTCCTCTCTTTAAAAACATGACTGCATCCGAATGAACCACAAAACTGAGTAGGATGCCTCCTGGGCACCTCCCTGTAGAGGTTTTCCAGGCATGTCCCACTGGGAGGAGACCCCCAGGAAGACCTAGGACTCACTGGAAGGATTATATATATCCTCTCTGTGCTGGGAACGCTTTGGGGTCCCCCAGAATAAACTGGGGAGAGGGATGTCAGGGGTTCCCTCCTTGACCTGTTGACCCAGTGAATCAATCTTGGATAAAGCAGAAGATAGATAGATAGATAGATAGATAGATAGATAGATAGATAGATAGATAGATAGATAGATAGATAGATAGATAGATAGATAGATAGATAGATAGATAGATAGATAGATAGATAGATAGACAGACAGACAGACAGACAGACAGACAGACAGACAGACAGACAGACAGACAGACAGACAGACAGATAGACTTTACAATGGTCCAGTTATGGATTTATCTAAAAAATATGATGTGATTACAAACTAACTGTCATGCAGATATTGTTACATGGTGTTCTAGGTTTTTTTGTTTTTTATTCACACGGTATCGTAAATGTTTCAATATGTTTGTGATTTATTTGTAATTTGGCCTTCAACCCCTTCCATAACATTCTTGAGCTTCTGTTTTACATAAACTAAAATAAACACTTGAAAAGGGTTCAAGATGAGTTCCTGATGCATGCAACAACTCTGACTTTACTGAGAGCCAGTTTGTCTGAAAGCTGGGTCCCACCAGACGTGCCGTGCCATGTTGCACATAGGAGCCATGATTTTAAATCCCATGAAGAGTGCCATGCTGCATCCCAGCAGCTCTATATTGGCGCTCAGTCGTGGCTGAGACGTGTATGTTAGGACATCATGGAGAACTTTACAACACTAACATGACGACAGTACGCTGAGCCACCACTAGTAGGCTACGGGAGGATGAAACATGGGCGAGGAGAGCGTCATTGATTTTTTTTTTACATTGTTTCATTCATACAGGAATTAAAAGAGTCACACAGAACACAATGGTAGTTCTGAACACAGACACACCATTGACTTCCTGCCTTTTGATTTTTGGTGTTTTCAGTTCTCGCAAGATTTTGTGACAATTGTGTGATCGGGCGAGCAGCGCTCATTGTCGCTTCACTTCAGGAACACATCCTATGAGACCAGAAGACTGAGCACTGCGCTTTCACGGCACGACACTAACCAAACCATGGGAACCAAGCTTTGGAGAATTTATGATCCAAATGTGAAGCCCTGCCAAGAAATGAAGAACCCTCAGAAAGTGTTTTAAGAAATTTTGGAAACTCCTTCACAAATGATATTTTATAATTTGTTGCCAACAGTTGCAGTGCAGTGAAACAGTCTGAAATCCACTATGACATCACTGACACCTTGGTATATAACTGGACACATCAAGATGTGAGCGGGGACATTCTGGCATCATTCTGCATTTACTTTGGAAACAGCTGTCTTTACCCTCTAAAGGTGCAAATATGGGTCGTTTTAGGAGTTTGAGTGGAAAAATAAAACACTTATTATTTCTGCTGAGTGTAGTTCTCACCTGAGCAACATATTAATATTTCTGAAAGACAAAGGTCATGTTTGCTTTACTCGTGTACAGTGGCTCACTGAGCTAAAGATCCAGCAGGATCCTTCCCCGTCCAGCTCCGTGAGAGCTGCTCTGTATCCAAATATTAATCTCCAGCTGACCTATTTTTGAACATTATTGCTTTGTACACCAGGGAGATAAGAAAAATGTGAAGCTAACTCAAGCCAAAACATGCCTTTAATGTACAGGAAGGACTAAATATGATTTGTATTTTTTTACAGGGTGTGTTAACCCCCTTTTTTATCCCTGTAGGGAGTCACAGGGGGTTGGAGCCATTTCCGTGCTGTCACATCCTGGACAGGTCATCTGGCTGGAGATCTTTCTGAGTCAAACTATCAACTCCACAAGATAAGAAGAACATGCAATAAAGGAATGACCTGAACCACAAGATGAAACCCAGATTCTTCCTGCTGAGACAATAATGCTAACCAATGCAGCAGAGTCACATGGGATTTATATCTGGAACATTTATTAACAGAGACTCCGTTTTTCTTGTACTTGCTGCAAACACAGAAACCCACTGACTTTGCTGAAGCTGGGTATAATGAAGCAGAAGGGTGTTAACAGTTGACAGTAATATATACACATATTGTGTGTGCGTGCATGTGTGTGAAATCAAACTTATTTTCTGCAAACAAATCTGCAAGTGAACCAGAAACTATATTTAAAGTGATAATATGCAGTTTTGCTTGTTTTGGTTCCCTCTGGTGTCCGTTTTAAATTACTGCATTACACAAGTTAGCATATTGTTTCAGCTTCTAAACGCCTAAATCTACCTGTTGAAATGTCTCCTCAGCCTTCATAGCTTTCTACAGGAGCGGTTATTTACTCCTTCAAAGAAATCAGCTGTGTTCAAGCAGGGAGAGATGGGAAAAATCAGGAATCATGAGCTAAAAACACTCCAGAGCTAGCATAACAGCTAGCCACTTTGGGTTAGCCTAACCCTCGTGAGACACGTGACTTCCTGGGTACCGTGACGGCGACGGAGATCTTGCAATCGTGGTATTCTGGATCTAACCACCAGATGGGGCTAAGTGACTTTTCATTAACTCTGTAAAGAGTCATATTAGCACAGACTGGCTCAAGGAGAAGATTTAAAAATACGAAAAAGTTGCATATTATCACTTTAAATTAATAAATAAGTAGTTTTCCTTTCACATTTGTATTTTGATGTTGCTAGCCAGAAAGATCTTTTGGCATGCTCTCTGATTGGTTAGGACTCCAATATCAGGACGGACGCCATTGCCAATCACATTTTAGTGTAAAGTGGGCGGAACCAAAAAACGGGCTCAGCCTTCTGAAGGTCTGTGCTCAGATAATGCTCCTGTGTGTAATGGTGGGCTGGACCCACTCCTACATGTTTCCAAGGGGGTGGGGTGGTTGGGGGGGGGGGGGGGGGGGGGGGGGGGGGGGGGGGGGGGGGGGGGTCAGTGTGACACAAGCTGATCATCTGATTCTGGATTCAACTCAAACATGATTTACAGCTGAAAAACAGCAGAAGTAGACATGAGTTCTATTTATGGCTGCATGCAGCAACGTTGGTTATTGCTCACCTTTGGCTACTGATCCACTGAGTTTTGCATGCTGAGTGATGATACTTTAAAACAAATTAATCTGTGTAGCCTATGACGTTTGCATTAATTTGCAATAGGTTTTTTGGGGTATGGGGTATCTTTTGCTGCTTTGCCATGTTCCTGCTTGTGTTTTATTTTGTTAGTAACTGTTGTTTCAGTCTTTAAGCTGATTGTCTTCCTGTTAAGTGGATATGCAACGTGTATGAGCTGATAAAGGAGAAGAAAGTTTTGGATCAAATTTGTTGTCAGAAGTTCAAAGTCTTGCCTCGTCTCCTTCCGCTTATCCGGGTCCGGGTCGCGGGGGCAGCATCCCAATTAGGGAGCTCCAGACGGTCCTCTCCCCAGTCACTTCTACCAGCTCCTCCAGCAGGATCCCAAGGCGCTCCAGGGCCAAACCAGAGATATATTTTCTCCAGCGTGTCCTGGGTCGACCCAGGGGCCTCCTGCCAGCAGGACATGCCTGAAACACCTCCCTGGGGAGGCGTCCAGGGGGCATCCTGACAAGATGCCCGAACCACCTCAACTGGCTCCTTTCGACATGGAGGAGCAGCGGCTCTACTCCGAGTCTCTCCTGAATGTCCGAGTTCAAAGTGCTGGGGTTAACAGAGGTCAAGCCAAAACCCCTCAAGCTCTGTTCATCTGTTGCTGTGCAGGATCTCTGAATCTGCTCATGTCACAAGGATCTGCTAAAATCAAGGAGTGCAAGATTTCCTTTTCTGATTTCCTACTCAGTGGATTATTGAGTTTACATGTTGTACTTGAACGCACCGTAAAATCTCAATCCCTGGTTGTACGGTCAAACCTAAAAAGGCATGTGGAAGAACAACATTTTTAGGCCATCAGAAGCACAGATGGCAGGACCACCAGGGGTTTTTTTTATTATTATTATTTTAGACTGAAGGCCCTGATCTAACAGTCCCAGTTCATCACTGATACTTAGAATTCTCTGTTTGCTGAAAATGCTTAAAAAACTGCATGTCCAAGCTGAGACAGAACCTTTTCTCCATGTGTCCTATAGCCTCTGCTGTTGCTGTGAAGATGTGCTTTCATGTTCTAGGCTGCTGCCCACAGATGATGTGACACAAACGGAGGCAGAGAGGCTGCTGAGGAGGGAGACTGTGGTGACTGACTTCCTCTCAGTCTGACAGATCTTCTGGGTGAGATGAGCTGAAATCTGGCTTCACTTTCTGCAGGAGCTCAGAAAACCACTGCTAGGTCAGCGAAAGTCTCTGATTCCTATCAGAGTTTTAAGCCTTTGGTTACAGTCAAACTGAACAATGATGTAATGGTTAACATAAAGGCTTTTTTATTATGCAGTTATCTGTGAAAACCATTAAGGATGCTGGTATATGGCAGTGGAAGTACTCTTATAGCTACTTACTCAGTATTCTTTCATTTTCATAACAAGTCTTTCCATTTCCCCTCCTCTTATTCTGTCTAGTCTGCAGCTCAGTTGGGAACAGGACTATGACTTTCATACTTTCTACAGTGTAGACAATATTTCCAAATAAACTGCAAATCATTTCCCCATAGACGATATTAGAATGTGGGTGTAACAGACAAGAAAACCACTGTCTATGGAGATCTATAGCTCAGGTAGACTTCACAGGAGATTCAAAAGAAAGTTGGACTTCACTTTTTTCTATTTCAGGGAAAAACTGTAGAAAAAACTTCCAGTTCAACCAGAAGAATCTCCAAAACTTTTCAGTTCAAACACTAAACAAATGACAAAAAGGAAAATAGTGTTAAACATCAAACATCACTTAATATTAATATATATATTTTTATGCAAATAAATAAAAACTAAAACCACTTGTATGTGTGTGTATAATGTATCATTTGGTAGGAAGCATTTATCTAATAAATGACACAGTATTAGTTCCTATTGGTGATATAAGAACTCCCCATTTGAATCAATGAATATTAGTTTGTGTATCTGGTGATTCTTTATGCTCATGTATAGGATGTAAGCAGTGTGTATTATCATGGACTGTAAAACTGAACCAGGAGGATCACCAGTTTATACTTCATCTTCTCCTTTTATGATGCTTGATCATTGTTGTTTGGAAACTCTAGTTTTTCTTCTTTTCTTTTTTAAAATTTGAGATAAACATTATTTTGCTGTGTTTTGTTTTACTAGTTGTAGCGTTTTAAACGTATTAAGTTTGTAGCTGCACACTTCTGTAAGGTTATTAGATTAGTTTTTGTTGGTTTTATACTGAGCTGGGTTGGCTCAGATACCTTGACTAAACTAATGGTTTTACAGGAATTTCTCTAGGTTCTGTCAGATGTTACAGGGAGTAGATTACGTACCTTGATATCGACGAATGGAAGACTGAGTCAGGAATAAAAGACTTTACAGTGTTTATTATAAAAGACTGACGACAGTACAAACAGAGAAGCAAGAGGTAGCTAGTGGTTTTAGCATTCAACACGATGGTATGGTGTTCTAAAGTTGATCTTAATTTGAGAGTTTAACGACCTGAGCCTCATGATGGTTTTAAGACCAGGGCGTTTACCTTAAAGAGAGTTTTAGTTGCTGAGGGAGAAAGGGAGAGCTACTTTGGTGTGATAAGTTACGTGTGGAGTTGTACTTATCAAAGTAGGCCTCATGTTACCAGAATGTGGAGTTCTTACTGTAGCCGCTCCGGGATCGAACCTGTCGGAGAGTCAGATGGGACGGCGTGGAGGTGGAAGGTTCCCCCTCGGTCCGGGTCGGACGCCTGTGGAGGTCGGGGACCGCCGTGGGCCACGGAGATCGTCCTTGGATGCGGGTTAGCAGCTCCATTTCTGATCGGCAGCACCAGCTGGAGTTTTCTTCCCCATTTTGGGTGAGGAGAAGCAGACAGGTGGTGTCTGACTTCAGGGAAGAGAAGTAAACATCAGCCTTAAACGGGGTTTGAGACCTGAACAGGGGTAGGCCGGCAACCTTGAGGCAACACCATGTAGCGGAGAAAAACAGTGAGCGTCTCTTCTCGTCACTGGCTGAACGAGAACTGATGTGTCTCAGACGTGACACGTCTGTTGAAGGAACTGTGTGTAACGTGGGCCAATCGGAGAGGGTTTTAACAAACACGTGACCCAGGTCTTTAAAGTCACAGCACTTAATTACTGAATTATTCCAAATAATAATTATTGCTCTAACCTTTAGCGAAGTAAAATATGAAATGATACTGAAGCTGGATCAAACATTCATAACACTGTAGAAAGAGATGCATTGACATTTCTGGACAGTGGATTAAAAGTAGTGTCGTTTAGAAGGAGACATCAGGAAGTCTTTGAATTTATTATTAAAGAGTTCCGTGGAATCTTCCGGAAAAACGATCTGGATAACTGGGAATGTTGATTCAAGTTAAAACATAATAAAATAGTCAAGTTATTGGGAAAAAGATGGATTATTGTTTGTGATGGTTACAGGGGTCAGAGGTTATAGCGTATTTGGTAACGCTACATAGTCAAAGTACTACACTACCATATATGTACCATTACTTTACTTTTAAATGTCTGAAATAAACTAAACCAAACATGACAGACCTGGTATGTTGATATATTTTATAGATCACAGCGATATAATTATGCATGTATTCACCTTAGTGTGATGGTGTGTCAGGTTTAAACTTCCTAAAATCATTGCAATTTCTTTATGTATTTTTTTGTCATACACAGAAAGTACATAACAAATTGTACACCAAAATGTAGACATCTTTGTCTTCGTTCACCCGGTGTGTCTGATGTTGCTATAAAAATGTGTTTTCTTTCTTAAAAATCGAAGCAGTAAAGCGTATCCACCCCAGGCTACCACGGAGTTCCAGTATAGCTCAGCTCATTAAATATTCTCTCTCCAGTGCTGGAAGTGACTGGTCTTTTAACCCTTGTGTACCCCATTGGGGTTCTGGCGTAGCGAGGCTGGGAGCGTGGGGTCCGGGGGCACCCCGGCGTAGCGAGGCTGGGAGCGTGGGGTCCGGGGGCGCCCCATTGGGGTTCTGGCGTAGCGAGGCTGGGAGCGTGGGGTCCGGGGGCGCCCCGGCGTAGCGAGGCTGGGAGCGTGGGGTCCGGGGGCGCCCCATTGGAATTCTGGTGTAGCGAGGCTGGGAGCGTGGGGTCCGGGGGCACCCCATTGGGGTTCTGGCGTAGCGAGGCAGGGAGCGTGGGGTCCGGGGGAACCCCGGCGTAGCGAGGCTGGGAGCGTGGGGTCCGGGGGCACCCCGGCGTAGTGAGGCTGGGAGCGTGGGGTCCGGGGGCACCCCATTGGGGTTCTTATTCTGCGCACGCGCACTGGCTCCATTACGTGTTTGTTTAGTTTGTTTCAACAGAAACATTTGAATCACTGAGCTACCCTATGTGCTGCTGCAGCAGCATAAACCTCCTAAACTAAATAAAGGCGTGGTCCTTACTGTAGACCAGTGAATACGAACTTCAGTCCCTGAGGGTTTGTTAAGGTGTGTTGAAGCAGGAAAACACCTAAAACCCGCTGCTGTAGGCAGAACACTGCTACAAAATAACCAAAATATGGCTTTAATGAACCATTGGTGGTTACTATGACAACCCAAATGAACGACTGGCAGCAGCTTTAATGTTTCTTCTAATCTGGGTTCTTGTCTCAGCCTGTTACTGTACACAGCTTTAACATGAAAACAAAGACATTTTGTCTGAACTTAGATTATTATAAAAGTCAGAGACTGTAGGATTTACCCGAGGGAAACTTTCACTCTCAGACAGCTGCTTTGACATTCCTCAAAGTCTTCTTTTTTTTAAATAAATGTTCTAAATTTTTTAGATCTTAAAGTGTAAAACAGTAAGCACTTTTTCTGTAGGAGATTACAAACATTAGTGTCTATTTAACGCTGACGGCCCATGAAAGAAGCACCGGTTGGTGTCTGGGTGTGAACTATGCCTGTTGGCCTGTCATCACTACGGTCCCAGCTCGCTGGTTCTCATGGTCGCTGCTCTCATTATCAACAAGCTTTCAGCACGGCGGCTTTTATCAGCAGCTCCAGTTCTGGTGTCACTCTGCTTCAGGTGTTAGACAAGAGCAAAGAACAGCTTTTCCTACACCCCAGATAGCTCACTGTGGCGTAGCACTGTGAAACCCAGCAGCAGCTGTGATCCAGCAGCAGATAATGAATGTTAGCAAACAGTCGGTCGGTTATTTTTACTTCCAGGATTAGAATTTTACACTCTTTGAAGAGGATGAGATCTTTCCTCAGGACATTTCTGTGCAGTGACACAAACTGCCTTAGAAGAATGGATAAGTTAGGTTAGATCAGACAAATGTTCTCAACAACAAAACAGTAAAAGTATAGAGCTATCCCAATCCAATCACCAGCATTGTATGGAACTCTGATTAAGATATAATTCATTGATAACTATTACCCTACACTGATAGTGACCCATCTCCATGTTTTACAGCATTCTGAACGACATGTACAACTTTTAATAATCCAACTCAGGTCACTTTCATATTTGGTCCTAAATCAGATATCTGCTGTTTTTCAAAGCAGCTTCCCATAAATGAGCCACTTGTCACAGTTTGGCAGCAGTTTCTCTCTTGATCGGACTATTTCTCATCTTCCATCCATTGTTTATGTAAACTGTAGCCTTATACATTCACACTGCAGTCTTAAAAGGTGAAATAGGTCATCTTCAAACAAGCTAGGTATAGCTAGCTATTTTACACAAACACGTCTCAGAGCTCTCACCCCTCCCGTCAGGTATAATCTTTATGCCGTGCCTCCTCCGGACATGGGACCACGCATTACCACAATAACAATAGCGAGCAAACCAGTCGTTGAAACGCTATGCTAACGTTCCCCCAGGTTTTCCCTCTCTCTACGTTCAAACGTTTTTAGTTTCCTGCTAGCTGAAAAGGTGTTTTTCCTTTTGGGACTCTGGTATTTTTTCTTAAAATTGAAGCACTAACAGCTGTTTCTGTCCTTCTCTCACTTCCTGGATGTTCTGCTGAAAAATGCTCCAGCAGCATTAAAGCCATACTCAGTAGCCAGGTAAACAATGTAGCTTTTAACGTTTTTTTTAAAGCCTCTTAACAACGTTCTAATATAGTATAGCCATAAATATATTGTGGAGATTTTAAAAAATCTGAAAGAAATCAATAAAGTGGTTGTCTTGCAGTTCGCTAAAAACTTCAGCCAATCCTATCGTTCGGACCGAACGATTTTTTGACTTATCTGTTTTTGCTCTCCTCAAATCTTCTGTGCATCCCAGGTCTTTTGTTTTTTGGCTTCACGTCAGCCCGGACTCCATTCACCGCCACAGACTCACCTCAAACCATTCTTCAGCCCCACAGTCCTCCTCTGCTCCTCCACTCCCTCAAGTACAACCAGCCTGCCTGCCCGCTCACCCTGACTCCGCTCAGCGACTCTTCATCTGACCCACTCGCCACCCGGACCACCTGCTCCCCAACACCTGAGAGAATCCTCCTGTGCAGTAAGCACATTACACCTCTCCTCTATCTTCAAGTCCTTTCCTCATCCAAGTCTAATTGCTCCCCTGTCTCCATAGATCCAGTCGGTCCCCCTGAACCCGGTTCCGCTCTCGGCGTCAACAACTCCTTTTTAAATAAAATAACTTTAACCTTATTCTTGTCTCCAGTGAGTTGATTCTGCATGTGGGTTAGGAAACTTCTCCCTAACATGACACGGTCAGTCAAGTAGGAAGGCAGTAGCAACACTTGGATTTGTAAAACCATGAAATCACTTTCACGGCTAAATAGTGAACATGTTTAGTTTTAGATTAAAGTGACAGATACAGACTAAACAAGTCAAAAACGAGTTTTCTATGGTTCTAGTCCAAACAAAATGCCTGGCACTGGGTGTTAAATACGCTCAATATTAAAACCATGTTTATCAGTTCTTTGTTCAAACATTTTCTCTTTAATAAGCCACAGAGATGAGATGTGCCAAGTGTACTTAAAGTGTTATTTATGGACTCGGTGGGAACAGAGCTTCCAGAAAACCAACACGACTTCAGAGAGGAACTTCGGATTTGAGATTCCAGAGCGTTTTCTTCCCTCCTCACCTCCCTGCAGAGCTACTCATCTGGTCCTAATTTTATGCTTTTAAAACCTCTGTAGCTAATGCATTATGCTAGTCCTCTTTACAAAAATAAAACAAGGACGGACAACAGACCCCTTGACATTGTTCTACACAGAAGCATTTTAAGTAAAAGCCTAATGACAGAGGGTCATCATAATATGAATATTTGAGATTTTCTCATAACACCATAACACCAATCTACAAAAATCTAAATCAAAGTCCAAGATTACTACACGTCCTCTTAAACCTTGATTTTCTTTGTCATTTATTTACAAGCTGATACATTTTCTTGTGATCAAACAAAAATAAACCCAACATGGATTGTTTATGGAAATTATTTTTGCTTCAGCATACAGATGTTTTCAATATTTCCCAAATTTTCCAGCTTAAGATGTTTATCCATCTCTGCCATAGAGTTGGTCCCCCTGATCAATAGTTCTTGGGACTTTCTGAAGATTTCTCTCTTTTGCATTTGGACTTTGGAACTTTTTTTTTCATGTATTCACACCAGACAGCATACTGCACAATAAATACATCTTTAAATCTGGCAAAACTAAGGAAAGTTGTCATATGAAAGAACATAAGAAGTTTGAAGCCCTTAAAAATGAGATGAACAATATACGGTACATGAAAGACATTTCTTTAGGAAACAGGAAAGGATTCTATTAAAATCCTGATGCAACAGAGATTCCTCATCCCTCAGCTGATGGTCTATCTTATGGCAAGTCTTCAGCTACTGTAGCTCCTTTGAATTCACCCTGTTGGTGCTACAATGCTAGTTTATGTCTGATTATAACTGTGTTGTCTGATTTATTTGGGTACAGGCCTTAAAGGAGATATACAGTTCAGAGGTCACGTTAAACTTTTTAGTTTTAGTATCTGTCACTAGCTGCAGAGGATCGCTCGGTTCCAGTGATTGGATAGATCTAACACTAGGCCCATTTAACACTTAAATCCTAAGAGACACTAAATTATCTGATCAGCCAGTCATCTTAAGTCTACACTTCCTGTAGTTCTTCTGTTGCAGAGCGCGTCAGGAACACAGGTCTGCGCACAGCAGCACAGAACCTCAGTCTGCTGAGGCAGCACTATTTCTGCATCCTTGATTTGAATTATTAGTGGGGACAATTCAGTGATTGCCCATGACGGTCTGATGGACGGGCAGACACACACCTGTCAAAATGACCGAAGGCCTTCAGATCTTTCTGTCAAAGTTTTTTTTTAAACATCAAATACAGAAAATTTTCAGTTAACGTGACCCCTGATGCAGATGAATGTCATCTGCATAAAGATAGAAGATTTCTTCAAAAGAGCTCAGGATGTGCTGATGAGGTAGCAGACAAAGAAGGAACAGGAGCCTTGTGGGATACCGCAGGTGAGCGAGGTGGGGGAGGACCTGTAATTAAAGCTACAGTCTGGATAAATGTTTTAAATAAGTTCGGTTCTAAACTTTGATACATGGGTAGGGCTTTACATCATTTGTTATTCTTCTTAGTCCCACCTTCCTCCCATAGACCCCTAGGAATTTAAGCCAGTAGAATTTGAGTTTCCGTGCAAACCTGAAAAGGTGGGGCTCCACACACCGGACACCCCGTGTCTTCTTGTTTACAGTCGCCAGACCGGAAGAGTCATTGGGAATTTGGCGCAAACTTCTACTAAAAAGTAAGTAATTCCCCAGCTACTGAGGGATACATCAACTTCAGAAAGAGAAACAAAGAAAGGTCCAGCAACTAAACTTCCCAAAAAACACATTAGAGACCAGAGTGAAGCATGGGGGGGGGGGGGGGGGGGGGGGGGGGGGTAGAAGGGATGTTTTGGGACGTTGATTCAAAATGTTTCCTCTCACTCAAATACTCTGGACTGTAAACCCTGTAGGCCTTTTTAAAGAGAGATTTGATCAAAAATGACACGCCCAAAATGAATTGAATATTTCTCCAGAACTACAAGGTTTATTTGAATGGTTTTGGTACCAGAATAAAGGTAAGACTCCAGAGAATACTCCAAATGTCTAAAAAATCAACACTTGTCTTTCTGACTGAAATTAAATAATATTGGCACACACCAGAAAATTTAAAAAAATTAATTTCCGCCTTAAAAAAATCACTTTGCAATGATATTATTCCCTTGAAAGTATTCAGTTGCAATCCAAAACATCTAGCAACCCAAAGAACAAGATCTTACCCTTTGCTGAGCCAAAATTAATGACAAAAAAGTAAAAACCAGATGATTTAGAGAGGTATTAGTGGATACAGATCCAGGCGGACCTTGTCATTTAGCCATTTTGGCACATTTAGGCACCTGTAGGACATTACAAATTTCTCAGGTTTTTTTCTTATTTTTCCCACTTATATTTCACCATAGATAGTAGTTCCGTATAAAAAAATATATTTTTGAGGATTTTTAGGAAAATCAACAAAATGGCTATTTACCCATTCAAGAAAACAGAGGTAGGACCAGGTTTGTATTGGTGACTTGAGGAAATCCGCCTCCATTTCCATATTTGTTGCCAGCTATCTCAGTGACTTCTGCATGTAGGGTGATGATACACATATTGTTGGAAAGAGCAGAGTTTGGGCTTTAATTTAAACAGTGGTTTGTGTGGATAGGATTATGTTGAATTGTTACTTTTGTGTGTTTTTCTTGGTGTGTTAATTTAGCGTCTTTTTACGGTTTTTCTGTTTAATTGCTTATTATTGGAATTTAATCATGTTGAGGTAGAAAACGTTGTTTTCATTGTTTAGACGAGATTCTTCCCGTTCAGAGGATATGCATCATGAATATATTAATACACATTATGCCTGTCTTTGGAAGGATTTAAACAGGAAGTGGCATGGGTCCCCTGGTCAGGGGACCCTAGGGTTTAAAAGGTTAAGAGTGTTTCTCAGGTCAGAGGACTACTTTCTGTTTCTAGAGACGCCTCTGACTGAGTGATGTCATCATTAGGTATGGCCCTTAACTGAACTAACCCTTTAACCAACAACATTCCTCTGTAATGATCTGGTTCTCAAAAGAAACAGAAAGAGCAGCCAAAGGAAAAAATGTTTCTAAAAAACTCTCAGAATGACCCAAGAAATGCTCGTGTGGGTCCCTCATGACAAAGTCTGAACACTAGGAGGACAAATATAAAAACATGAAGATGACTCAGAACTTCTGCACAGTTCTGTGCATACACACACCCCCACAGCTGTAGTGGAGCTTTCACCGCTGGTATTCCAATAAAACCAGTACATGATAAAGGATTACATCCCACTGTGGACAGATTGGATTTCCTCAGAGTCGGTGCTTTTCAATAAGCAGAGTGAAGCCCGGAGGTTTCTGTCCTTCATCTACAGAGTACATTGAATTATTTTACAGCTTTGTGCTTTAAGGTTGGGGTTTCCTTTGTGAAACAAATTACATGAAGAGTACAAACTTTTATCAGTGTTATTTGTTGTACTGCAGCACCCACCGGTCACTGATGCTTTCTGGGATATCTACCTTACTGAGTGTCTGAAGGACAAAATGCCCAAAGAGAATGGGAGTGATGTTGAGTATAAGGTTTAGTGCAGTGTGCACACAGGAGAGCCAACTCTTCAAGTCAAAGTGTCTTCAGGATAAGGAACAGTCTTTTGAGGAAATAATGTGCATATTTAGAATGGAGAGGATTGGCGTCTCCAGAGACGAATATATACGTACAGTATATGTGCATGTGGACCAGGACAACAATGACCACCAGGAAGCAGGAACAAGTTAGATCTATAAGTGATTTGTTAACTAGCTTTCATTATTGGAGTTCTCACTACAGCTTTAAAGCTTTGTGCTCTCTACTATTTCTTGTTATTGAGAAATGTATTAAGATGAGAAGTCAAAGGCCTTTTGTAAACCTGTCAGGATTACCTGGATGACTCAGAACCCTCCCAGCATATTATTACCAAGTCTGACCATTTCTGTCCATTTAAAATATGGTTAAAATGCTGATTTACCATCAGAATCTGACTGGATAGTAACTGTGAGTAAAAGCTGCCTTTAGGAGGTAGAATCCATCAGCATCATTTGAACTCGTCTTCATTTATAAGTTCCCTTTATTTTGTAGATGCAACCCTCATCAGATAACGTTTTTATGCAGCAACATAATTAATTCAAGTGTTCGAAACATGATAATAGTCATGGAGACCAATCCCAGTAAACCATAATAAGTGTCAGGCATGTTCTATTATCCAAACAAAGACACAAAACTACTTTTCTTAAGGTTAAATTGAAAACAGGAAAATCCTTCCACTAGGAAAACGTCCCTCTGACAGATCCGACATCACCCCAGGCCCACATCTAGAAAAAGTTTGTTTTTTAAAGCCAGTCAGGGAGGTAGGGATCAGTAAAAGTAGCAAATAAATGTTTGACTGTAGATTCTGTTCTGAAACTTGTGATAGGTTTTACATAAATTCTTTTTTTTTTTTTATCCATTTGGGCTGTTTTCACTTTTTGGATCAGTATGGGTGGCACTGACCCACGTTTTGCTGAGCATTTATGAGTAATTCTCTTCACTGGCTCAACACCAGTTAAGGAGTGAACAAAAGCTTGCACTTCACTTCTATCATTGATTTGTTTGTAACTGTCTCCATTTAATTATCAGCTGTGTTTGGTGGGAAGCCGCTAAGGCAGTTCAACTTGCTAATAATCAGCTGGGAGCATCATGCTAATAGGTGTTTATTTCAACAGCGCTGCAGACACCTGTGTGGTGCAATCAGCAGCAGCCTCAGCTACGTGCTTGTGCCTGTGAGGATGTGGTGACGGTTGATCTGGTGCTCGCTGTCATAACAAATCAACAGGACGTGAGCCACCGCTCGGTTCAAACGGTCAGTAGTGTAGGCAGATCCAGAAGGTCACCCTGAAATCTCTCCAAACACACTTTAAAGTTTGTCTTATGGAGTCTTCTCCCCGTGTGAGGAACATGAAAAGTCAGTGATGTTTGAAGGAAAAACAAGCCACACTACTGATGTTTAAACCATTTAGAGGCTGAACCCAGTTTTCACAGTATTGCTGAGTCCTGAGGGATTTTCATGGTCATGGGAAACGACGAGCAGACGGATAGTGTTCCTTTTGTAAGAACAGCATGTGGCGTCCTAAGGAGCTATAACTCTTCTTTGCAGTCGCCCATCATGACTCTGACGTATCAAGAGACGAGAAGCAGTGACGACCACAGGGTCAAACACCCTCATGACACAAGCTGAAGCCTTCAGCCCTCTGTAGCTTTAAGCTAGAGACAGACTTCATACTTTACTGTTTAATTTGCATTTTATTGCATGAAACAATTATTTGATCCCTAACGACCGACAAGAACTCTGACTCCCACAGACCTGTTAGTTCATCT